>JAECUM010022020.1:0-20339 GCA_016617855.1 Megalonaias nervosa | reverse complement strand
TTTGTCATATCGGTTGAACTGTTCGGTCCTAAACCATCGTTGTCTATAAGAGAAACAAATATTGTTTCTATTGGTAAAGAAATATATAAAAAGATCCCAAAAATCTCTGAGAAAAAAATAACAGACTGTAGGTGTTTTGACCCAATAGTGGAGGGGTTAAACCAGGAGCACACTTTTAGTTCGCCTTTACGAAAGCAAGAGGATGTATCATGTAACCCTGTCACTGTGTTAATTATTGTAAGCGTTGGTTACTTGACTTAAGCTCATTTAACTTCATGGCTCTTTCGGTACAGACTTTGTACATTCGTATAAATAATTGATTGTTTTATTAGAAAGTATGCACTGCGTGTTTACCTTGAGAAGTACTAGATCACTGCATCAGTATGTTAGTTTTACTTACATTCCCCTGTTAAATCTGTAGAGATTAAAATGTACCACATAAGTGTATATCAGAATAGATTACGGTGTATAATATTCATGCTTCCAAAGTCATGCGTATCATGCCATCACGTTGTTTTCTCGTGTACATTATTAGTTGACCTACACTGCCATTTGCTGGTCTAGGTTACTGTTTCAGTAACAATAATGCTTTTCAAGATTAAAAATTAATACACTGTCATTATAATTTAGATGAGTTCCACTTGTCCATGCTCTGTTGCCTCGCCTGTCTACCAATTCATTTTCTTATAGAATTTATATTTCTTGTTATTAAATGTTTATTTTTTTCTCCGGTATCTTTACACTGTCAGAATTGTGAAGAATTTTAGTTTATTAGATTTGTTTGTGGATGAAATAAAGATGTTTCGTATATTTGAAAGTAGAGATGATAAGAGTAAGCGATGTGGAAGAATTTTCTGAGTCACAAATGAAACTTTCAAACACGCAAACGAATGAACGTGATATCTGCAATGTCCACAACAAATGTGAGAGACGTACTATTGAAAATAACATTCTGATCATCTATGCAGCTATTTAGAAGAACGCTAGTAAATTTTCCAAAATGGAATTGTTCAGGCTATGACCAGTGCTCTCACTGGTATAAAACAATAGCCTAGAAAAGCATATTGAGGCCAAAGGCTATCACATATCTATCAGAGACTTATCATTTTAGAGGTCGAAGTACTAAATGCAAGAAGAAATTCAACTGAAGCTCTTGTTATCGAAATATGGGCCTAAGAGCCAATAAGCCAAAACGACGAAGAATTCTTTTTTCCGCTGCCTAAATGGACTGCCGCACACCAGGTGCTTTGCAAGTTTCCACGCTAACATATTTGATGTAATGTTTTTGATTTAGGCTAGCGATAGAAGCCATACAGAACATTACATACAAAGATCATGCAAGTGATAAGGCATAACATGTATTCTTTAACTGGTAATAAGAAAGGCATAATAAATTTTACACTTTTACATACTGAATTTCCTCAAAATGTATTTGGTTTGTTACTATTGCAAATCCATATTACATGAACTATGTCATGGGTTCTGAAACTACATTTCCAACTACATTGACGTTATCCTTACTGTAGTCAAAATGAACGTGATAGAGTCCTTTTGATCATTTCATTTGAAAGAATTCATATTGTTCCCACAATATGATTACGAACAATCAATTACAGAATAGAAAACACATGTAGCTGATTCAAGGCAGTTCCCTTACTACTGAAATCACATGTACTTTTTTGTGCGGAATTGATACAGCTAATAAATCCAGTACATTAAAAGCAGACAACCAGAACTAAGTTGAATCGACCCCCCCCCCTCAAAAAAAATATCAATCCATTCCAGACCAACTGGAAATGATTTCGCAATGTGCATTCATTCTCAATATGATTCAAAATTTCAATTGTACGTAGACTGAAAAAATAATTCTCTTTGAAACCATTTCGAGCACGCGACGATGTTCAAAGGTCGCTGGGCAGTGTTATGTGCGCATTAATATTGTTATTGCGTAATGGTGGATCTACTGTGGTGCATTTATTGTTTTTGTATATGCATACTTTCCAATGTAGAATTATGAAATTTGGCGAGAAAATATCTCTTTGATACGCAGTACACCCTTTATAGGAAAAAGTGATTTTGTTACCTGTCTTTCTTAATTCAATTATTTTCCTAACAAAATTGTGCATAAGAGTAATTTATTGGGTGCAGTTTATGATAGGGTCACGAAACAATATTCTTATAACCAATTAATGTAATTGTTACCTACATTTTGTACAGTGATACAGTATGTTAAGTATTTGTTTGTAGGTGATGATAACAGAGACATTTACTATGCTGTATCTATCTATTTATCTATCTATCTCTCTCTCTCTCTCTCTCTCTCTCTCTCTCTCTCTCTCTCTCTCTCTCTCTCTCTCTCTATATATATATATATATATATATATATATATATATATATATATAGTACATTGTGATTGGTAACCTTCAATCGGTTCAAACTGTATATTATACATGAATCAACTAAGGGATTGGATAAGTGGACTGCATGTATTTGATCTTTTGTCGTAGCTTTAGCGGCTAATCAAGTTAATTATTGATGCATGAAGTATGCTTTTAATTGTGGTATAAATTTTGTATTCTATAGCTACACAAGTAATTTTCACACAGTAAAAACTGGCTTCGTATGGTGGAAATGGAGAAAAGAGTAAGCATATATTAAGAAACTTGTTTTAAAAGAGAAACTCAAATTTCTGTATCAGGTCATAACAGTACCCATACTATTATAACATAGAAACGAACGTTCACCGATTAGCAAAAGTGCCAGATTTTCGTTGATAAGATCAGTTTGGTCTGAAAGTATTTCTTCCAAGATTCTTTTTTAACATGGCTGCTGGACACTAATATTTTCTCATGATCGAGTTATGTAATCACTGATTACATTCTGCTTTACTTTTGCTGATAAAGGTGACAGCGATAATGACATGCCGAAATACTATGAATTTACTGTTATGAGTCTATACTCTTGAAATAAGTAACAGAAAAGGGTGAAGACAACAAGCTTTGTAAAATTTAACAAATAATTTATTTCCCTGGAAAACAAAGTGAAAAATGAGAAAAAGAACTGTTTTACGAATTAAGTCCAAAAATTAATCCAAGAATTAAAAATAGAAGTCCTAGTAATAAAACGTCCTGAATGAAACTTATTTCGAGACCCGATGAAATCCGAAATTGAAGGTGATGACGTCTGTTGTGGTCAGCGAGGTGCTGCTGTGTCAACAGTATCTTGTTGAATCACAGACAATATTCCAGTTTTGAATTCTATATAAATTACAATAAATGTCTTTATCCAAGAATTTTGTCAGAGCACTTTCGTATTTCCAGGGAAAATAATCACTTGAATTCAATAATTTGAAGAAAATAAAATTCAACCCAAACTGGTCACAATATAATGCAACTTAACGTGTCAAGTGTTTTAAGCCCAGCTGACAAAACCTTCATCAAAAATCAGTTATACGACTAATCAATACTCAAAACGTATACCCGGATGAGTTTTAAAAGTCGTTATCAATTGATATATGCTTAATATCACGTAGTCCAGGTATGACCTTGACACAATGATTCTTACCCTGAGAAAGATATAAAAAAAATAGATAAAAAAAGTTGTTCACCAAAAGTGTCACTGATTTTGAAACAAGGTTAGCAACTAGATACTATGTTTCTATTATTAGTTGTTTACGACAATGAAAAGAAAAATGCCAATCAGGTCAAACAGAACTGAACTCAACTTTTGGACAATGTCAAATCCAGTAAACAGTCTTACATTCCAATAACATGCAATGGAATTAAAAAATTTAAAGCGAACAAGCAATTAAAATAAATTTACATAACATTACACAAGGATAAACAGTGTTGGAAAGATTATAACTAGAGACTCACAGATAACCTCCAGTTTGACGCTATCCATCACAGTTTTATTGGTGACCTTATTCATTACCCAGCATGAGTAATTCCCCGCGTCCTTTCTTGTTGCATTTGGGATTTGCATTGTGGCTACATCGGCTACCATCTTTGCTTGAGTATCTGAGTTACCGTGCTTTATCCATTGAAATGAGCAGAATGTATAACAGTTGGCCATGCATGTGATGTTTACAGCGCCAAATTCATGAATGGTTGCTTTATCTGGGATGAAGGTAATGTTGTCTGGGCCATCTGAAGAAAACACGATTGGGTCAGAGAAAGTATATATTGTCTGGGACACACACACACACACACACACACACACACACACACACACACACACACACAAAACACACACACACACACAAACACGTAGAAATGAAGGGTTCGATGACATACTGAAATAATATGATTTAACAGAAGAAAATAGAATATTGGAATGAATATAACGACAGATTCACAGATACCCTCCAATGTGATGCTATCATCCACGGTTTCATTGGTGATTCCATTATTTTTTCTGCAAGAGTAATTCTCCGCATTCTTTTCTTGTTGCATCTGTGACTTTCTACCAAGCGCTGAGTATAACTGCAGAATACTTCCGGAAAATGCGTTAAAATATTAAGTGAAATTATATTATCATAAAAAGATTAGAGAATTTTTCATTCGTCGGCACCGAAGCGATCAAGCACCACATATAACAAGAGACTTACACAAGAATGATGGCTAAATAATGTGGTTTCGAGGTACAGGTGCCTATAGGAGGTCTGAAAACTGACAGCTTCAGAAACGAGTCGATAATAGATGAAGGTGCGTGTGAAGAAAATATCACTAACAACCTATCTCTTCTGGCACTATTACAACAGTGTCAACACCAGAGTACATAATATATTGGCAGTGTTATTGCATTTTAGATCTTCAATTTTGTTTTTAATCTACCCATTGTACAAGTCCTGTAACGCTCGGCGTGGCCTCTGGTGCATTCACATTGGTATGGCGCTACACATGTTGCTCCAGTTTGGCATATTGGTGAACATATGGCTGTTTTGAAAGAAAATATAGGAAAATTTAGTTCCCGTTTATTTCATCAACATATTGTTAATCGTGAATAAAATACACATCTCTTAAAGCATTAAAAAGCAAAAGAAAAAAATGTGTTAGTAGTTATTTCTTTACGCTGAACGTGGTGCTTACCATAACTATTGAAACAAATCGTTAATTCTTTGGCTTTATGCATATATATCATGATGCATTGCCTTTCATAATATTCCACAGTGGACCAAACTTCATATATAAAAAGCAAATACATCCTTTAAATTGTTAATTATCACATTGTAAGCAAATTTTCAAATAGTAATTTGTAAAATCAAGCAAATTTTATCAAACAGTAATTCCTAAATGAAATGAAAGGTAAAATAACTTTAAGAGTATGTGCGGCTTCGTGGAGTTAAAGATGGCTTTTATTTTTATTTGATTCTATTTTCAGGAAATACGGTGGGAATATATGCTTCTCAGACACAAACCTTATATATCATATGTCTAGAAATTGGTCTCAATTTAACAGTTAAAAGTAGTGATTTAGAAAATCAGACTAAACTTACGAATATCACAGTTTTGGTCGCCATTATGATTCCACCCTGGACAGCATGATTGGTAATAAAATCTTCTTAGCGTCATTCTTGTTTTTCGCCCCGTACACCTTCATAGAAACACTGGAGTATTATGATACGATATATTTATATATAGCATTAGATTTAAAAAAAAAAAAGTTCAAGTTTTTTTTTACTAAAATATATGAGAACACACACACACACACACACACACACACACACACACGCACACACACAAATATATAATAAATCCAGTGTATGAGATATTTGTATCAAAGGCTTCGTTTATGGGTTTCGCAGGTCTTACTGATTATTAGTTGATTGTGTAGAGCTGGGAAGGTATTTTTCAGCCAGTGTATGAAGCCAATTTCTAGTAGTAGACGCCGTAATGTATAATTGCTAGAAGACTTTAGTATAGCATGGATTAGTTTCATAAAATGGACCCTCCTAATTTCTTAATATAAGAAATTCTCTGGACATTTTAGTTATACTTGTTAGTAATATGACATCTGAAAAATACTTTATATATATATATATATATATATATATATATATATATATATATATATATATATATATATATATATATATATATGCAAAAGAGAAATGTGAAATTAGATTGTCGTGATGTCTGGTCATTATGTGTTTAGCGAGCAGTTAATTTTAGTGTTTACGCATTTAGGAATCTTTTAGCTGACAATTAATCTTTTGTTGAGGTCCTTAGAAATAGCGGATTCATAACTGTCAAAGCTTGACTGTCGCGGAAGTTGATTCGCTCGTTAGTGAGACCCCGCTACATGCACCTCGTGTAAAACTGGAAGTCGATGATACTCATTTAGAAGCTTAAAAGTTTTATGTACCTGACTTTGTGTCAGAGAAATATCTTCATCACTATATACCATATCTGCTCATTTATTCCTATTCCTTTATGTGTTTATTTAAATGTAATCCTATATAGAGTTATGGTATTCATCATGATCCGTTAAAATATATTCTCAAGAAAAAGAACCATTTACGGTTTTACAATCACACTTGATTCTATTTTCTGTTCGTTTGTAAGAATATTTTTTTTTTATTCCGTGTCTTTAAACTATGCTTTCGGACATAGCAAGACTTTGTTCCAAACTAAATCGCTGATCTTTAATTTAAATGTATTGACGATATTTAACATCAGCAAGAAGAAATAATAGATGGACATGAAACACGAATGGCTACGGCTTGATCTTTTGAATATAGAATCTTGAACATGATCGATATTTTTAATTATTTTCAAGAAATTAATAGGAGCCATACTTATACTTCTTCGGATAAATAGATCCGCATGGATCCAACATATTACTTACCATGATATCAAGTAGCTGGCGCAGTAACTTTCCCACAAGTAGACAAATTTATAAGCAGCGCAGACTTTTCTGAAATAACAATTACATACAGTTCTGCACAATAGTAGCATCGTGCAACACTCTTTTGTTTTAAGGAATACTGCATTATAACGGATAGAAAGATACAGGGTATTTCGCAATTTAGCATGGAAAAATGTTATTCTAATATTGTAACATAACCGATTTGTTCCGCAGGGAAATAATGAACAGACAAGGTGGGGAAATGCAACATTGTACCATGATGGGTTAGTTTGGCATTTTCGTGAAGTCGTATTTGGGTTTGGAGAACATTACGCCGTGATTTTATCATACTAACTTCTAGCGGGATATTTTTGATGTTAAACATTCCCATAGCTGTAACCTAGACTTTGACTGACCAAAACATAGTGACCTACTATCCATTATCTTCGCCCATACTATTCAATACACCCAAACTTAATGACCCAAATCTCTTTTTACTTTTCAACACAATGCGGAATTGAATGCAAATGAGTAAGTATAAAGTAACATTTAAATCGATATAAATCTCTTATCCCGTATAAATCTTCCCAGCCATCCCTTGAAAAAAGCTACCATCATCGTTCAAGTATCATAATCCATACAATCCTATCAATAATATCATATATTTAGAGAAATACAGTTCTTATAGACATACATTGATTTGGCATTTGCTTATCCAATGTTACAAATCATCTGTTTTCTTGACCTAGATTTAAAACAAGAAGTGACGGTATTAGTATCTATATTTTAGTCTATTTTCAAACTGAAGGCATCATTCGACCCCCTGAGGATAAGATTTGTCCTCATAATGTTTGTGCTTTATGTTTATGTTTATTAACCATATCAAATCTTGATGAATTGGATAAAAAAAAAAAGAAAAAAAAAAAAAAAAAAAAACATTTCCTTTTTACTTTATAAGGACCATAATACTTAGTCCCAAAGGGATCTTGAGGTATCGGCAATTTCATTATTGACTGATTGGACTGAAGATTAGTTCTTGCTACTTTAAAAGCCTTTGATAATTTATGTTTGATATCATAGAAATAGACAAATAGATTAAATGCTGAATCGTCGGCTGAAAGAACTTTCTTTTTTAATATCTACAAAGGTACAACGACAATATGTCCTAATCTAGTTAAAAAGGCCTAAATCATAAATCCTACATTCTTGAACCAATTCCAAAACAGCAAAGAACAAAAGAATGTTATATTTTCGATCTTTTCTTGTATGAAACAACATGACCGAATGGAGAAGAATATTAACAAAGCCGCACTTTATTCATTGAATTAGAGCATTTTCACAAGAGGAAGGCTTCTCCGAGAAAGGCAAATTACTTGATAATAAAAAACTTGTAGAACTTCCTGCTTGCCAAATCACCAACAAGTGATACAGAACCTTTTGACATTAATGGTTCATAATATTCCATCATAAAATCAGACGGGATTTCTTCGACACAACAAATGTATTCTCTTAATACATGACCGTGACCTTGACCGCTTATAAATAAGAGCATTTGGAATAGTCTGCCTTTATTTTGTTGGTTATGTTGCAACCAGTAGCGAGCAGTGCACGTACAAAGATATAAGGATTTCTGATCAGTCTTATCAGAAGTCTAATTCCTAAAAGTTGTACTATACTGAATTTGGAAGTCCTTGTATGAGACTGAACTGTTTTGTTTTGCTGAGAGGAATATTTATTGACAAATCAAACTATGTCAATCAAGAAACAGTCATCAGGTTACTAGCAGCATTTTCTAAAGTGTCAACCTTTTTACATCAAGGTCTTGAGGTCACTATGGATGCAATTCTTGAACTGATTTGGGAAGATCCCAACCCCCGAATGATGAACCAAAAATTTAAAATGCTTTGTGCAAATATGGCCGAGACTGAAATAAATAATATACTTTTTGAAACTGACACAGAGTTTGTTTCAGACTAAGTAAACAACACTCCTAAAATACTGTATTGAACTTATATGGCCCAGACTAAAAGCAATACTGAAACTGCTAAACGGACAGGGTACTTAGCAGTAACTAAGTTTAAAGGAAACATAAATTTAAAATTTTCTAAAGTATTTAAATTCTAAATTTGAAAACAAAAAAACAAATTGGTTGATAAACTGTTAAGCCATAAACATGTTTTATAACAAAACTGACAAGAAACTTAACATGAAGCCAAAAAGAAGATAACCAAAAGTATTAAATATCAGACAGAATTACTTAAGCAAAAGCCAAGTAAGTTTCTTTTCAAAAATGAAAAATAAAACCAAAATCCAAATTATAAAATTAAAATGACTTTGAACATGGTATTGCAATTTTACGATTTCAGAAAGCAAGTATTTGATTAAGTTCTACGGCGTTCAAAAAATAGGAAACCAGGTACTTGAGAAAAATATTTAAACTATAGTCACGCAAGCGAGAAGAAAAACATTCCTAAGAAAGTTAAGGAAATATGAAAGAACGAATGATTAGTAAGAAATAAGAAAAAATGCGTCATAAAATAAATATTAATTATTTAGGAAGTACCTAAAAACATCAATATTTTCAATACGAACTGAGCAAAACTTATACAAATAAAAGCAAGATAAAATGGGATGTGAGGGACGCATTAATACCTTTGACGCTTACTCGTATACTTACGTTTATTATCCAGGAAGCAAAGGTAGTGTTGTGTATTTAAATTACGCTTTCAATACACACACAATAATGCATAATAATATTATACTTATGGTGATTGAACAAGGTGGCTCGTACAATTAGACTTACCATGAAATGAAATAATACGTGTAGAAAGGATTAAAGAACATCAAGAATAATACGATGACTAGAGTACTAAAGACGAGTTCGAGCAGTCATACAATTACACACATATAAATAGAACGGGGTAGTTCATATACTGATGTACCTATCTTCAGTATCCATAAAGCCTTCGTACAAGCAGATGGAGTACAGGAACATAAGTGAACTAATGGGTAGGAAGGTTGAACAAAACATGCCTAATTAAAGAAAGGAATTTATTTCTGGAATTCGACACACCTTTTTGTTCACAAACGCAATACAAAGATATAAACAAGCAAGAGACCACTGATGGTGACAAGCAAACAATTAACGTACATACGCACACATACATACATGCATACATACATACATACATGCATACATACATACATACATACATGCATCCATCCATCCATCCATCCATCCATCCGTGTATCATACATGCATACATACATACATTCATGCATACATACATGCATCCATCCATCCATCCGTGTATCATACATACATACATACATACATACATACATTCATACATACATACAATTAGACAAGCCATTGAAGACGGTAGGAGTCATGGTTAAAAATTAGAAACTTTAAGCAAGATTTAAACACATACAAATTTCAATTAAACAGAATGAAGCAGTTATTTCGTTTTTTAGATATTACTAAAATAAGGAAAAATTTAAAAACAAATCAAGCAAAATTTTAAAATTACGCAAATGGAAATTTTTAAGCAAACATTTAAAACAAGCCTATTTTCTAGATGCTGAATACCCATCGCAGGCACCATAGAACTTTTGCTTTATCTTTGCTTTTTATGTGTTTATTTTTATACGCGTTAACTCCCAATCTACGCGTCTGTATAATAGTATTTATGATGATATATAGATATGTGATTTAATCAATGAATGTATATATGCATGAATATATGAAAAAATAAAGTAATTTCACTACTTTTTTTGTGTGCTGGTGTAGTGGTGGTGTTACAGTGGTATGTTAGATTGTATAAATAAGTTTGATGGAGGCGTGTGTGTGATGTGTGATTTAGATTTTTAACGTAGCTTTAACAATTTTTTAGTCATATCGCTACGATGTCTGCAGTGTGACAGTTAATAGTGATGTCTAGCACTGGGGCATCATGCCGCAGACATGCACCAGGCCCGCCAGTTCTAACACTAACCTCTTAATGTTGAGCACCAAGCGAGGCAGCTGTTAGTACCAATTTTTTAAGTCTTTGGTACGACTCGGCCGGGAATCGAACCCGCGACCTCCCGCATCCAAGGCGGGCGCTCTAACCACTAGGTCACCGGAGCGGTCTAGTTAGATGGAGGCCATCACCTATTTAATTTTCTTGATTGGTTGGTTGTAGGCGCGGTGTTGTTGAGCAAAGATGTATACTGGCTTGTGTAATAAGTTTTTTTTATGCAATTTGGTTTCTTGTCCATCCTTCCCTATTAGTGGACCACACTTGTTTACTTTTCTTCTTTCACTATAAAGCCGTCAATAGCTGTTTTATGAACAAGTTTTTATGCATGTGACTGTTTTCTTAGTGAATATGTTTGTATCTTTTGTTACGAATGTCTATTTCTTTGTCCATACGTACGAATGAGTAAGTTTCATCTGCCCACTTTTCGCATTCCTCTTCTGTTTGTAAAAGTAGTGTTTGTAACTATATGTATTAGTAACCATCACATACCATTTCTCTCCACTGTGCTTCTTATATGCATGTGTGCGTGTCAAATGATAAACAGGTATGTTTGTGTCCATTAAATATCCCACTACCTTGCCTCATTCCTTACTTTTTCTTCTTCTTTTGTAAGCATCGGTTGTGGAGTATAAGTATAAGCGGGAGTGTAATTGCACGCGTTAGTGAGCAGCATATAACTTCCTTTTCCAACGTACCGCTTCCATTGTGTTCGTAAAGTGGACATTGGATGATAATTTTGGGTGTCGGACTGTAATTAGCAACCATGAAGTAACCCTTACTTCCCTCACACGTTTTAATGTGTATATATACATCTTACGCTAGTACGTGTGTGTGTCCAAAACTATAGCCGTTAGTCTTCATACTTTCCCACATATTTTACATTCCCTTGAACTTTTTATCGCTGTGAGCGTTGGTCATTGTGTTTGAGTATTGGTCAGTAAGGTCTGTGTTGCACAATGGAGTCCTGTATTACTCACCAAGATTCTATCGGTCACTTAACATGTATTCCTTTTTTATTTTCTTTAAAAACTAAGTTCGAAACATTTTGTTACAATTTATTACATATTTTATGTTACATTTCATTTCTAAAGTGGTTATTTGCATTTCTTTTAAATTCGGAAATCTCTCTTTTGAACGTTATTTCAATTGTTTTTAAAAATTCTTTTTCAAACTTTTGATTTAAAACTATAACAGTGGTTGCATTTTTCTAAAACGCCTTTATGTTTTTAAATATTTAGAACTTTGTGATCATATTTCATGAATTACTATAATCTTCTCAATGATTAGAGTCAATTAAGTGCATGTCCGTATGCGAAAATCTCCATAACCTACTCGTTTCCCTTGTTTGTTTGTATGCAGCTTTATTGCTGGTTTGAATGAAAGTCTCTTGGATCGTATAAATAAGTTCTTGTCTTGTATTGTCTTCCATTCTCACATTGTTCATTTCTGTTCCAGTTTTTATAATTGAGCCAGTTCCCAGCAATGGATTGTATGTGTTACTCATCATTTTACGCCATTCGGCAAACATGAATTTTTGACCTAACTTCGTTTATGTATTTGTTTGCAATAATGGGTGCTGGTGGAGAAAATAAGTAATCGTCTGAAATTAGATACGACAGTGTCTATCTCTCTATTCAATTTTTCCATCCCCTGTTAAACGTTCCTATTTGTCAGTGTATGTGTGGTATTGAATGACAGTACATTATGAAACCAAACCAAGAAACCAACAAAAATATACCCAACCTTTCCATTGGTTGTGCGATGGTATGGTGGATACTAAAATATAAGTATACGAGTTACCTTCTCGTTGTTTGTTCAGTGGTATATGTTATAGTAGATCAACGCATATAAACTACCCCCACCCCCATTTTGTATGTACAGTGATATGTTCGATAGTAAATAACAGTAAATGAGCGACCTCCCTTACATCATAAGTGTCCAAGAATAATAAATTACCATTTCTTCCAATTAATTTCCCTTTGGGAGTATAGTAGGCAACGATGTTAAATTCGGCTGTTGTCTATACCGACCTTAATGCAATGTCTGTGGAAGATTTCAACCTTAAACTTCCTTTGTCCCACCCGACTCAAATGAAAATAGCTACAAAAAGTTAATTATCCTTGTCCCAATATAAGCATTTTCGTTAACATGTGGCAACATCAGTATCATATTGATGATGTTGATCACCATGCAAGTATAGATTAACATGAAACTCGAGTATTATTTAAACAACTCTCCCTTGTATTTGCCCTCAAACGCAGCAACCAAACCCCGTAATTCCCGGGATGACAGTTGGGTGGGTGGGCGAAGGGATAGAAAAAGGCATATATTTATTATATATGGATATGTATTGTTTTCATGCCCAATAAATACATTCCATCCCTCATGGATGGATTAAATTCTAAATCCGCTTTACACATCTTTAGACCACCGCAATGTTATTCCAAGGTTTCAGGTCGGTGTCTTCAGTAGAGAAAGAGATTGTTGACAAACAAAACTCATACAATTACTATGCATTTTCTACACAAAACATAAATAAAAGATATCACCTATGCTCTGAAACTACATCCTCAACAGAAAGATACACATTCTAATAGCGCTGTGCAATCTTCATAGCATTCTGAAGCAAATTCCAAGTTACTTGTGATATTACGGACATATAAAAGTCAGAATTGCATAATCGCATAATACTCCGGATTTCCCCAACCACATTGGGGCAGATCTGGTTATACATGCTATTGCAGATGAGTGCATAATGCCCGTTACAAGTTGCTAAAAGTTAGGATTAATGTTTTGGTACAACGAATCAAAGCATTGGTCCAGAGACAAAGCAGGATTGCGGCGCTAATGAGACTAAATTTATCACACTAATCTAACTTGATATGTTTTAAGATTCGAGAAAAAAATTGATGTAAAGTCTCCACTAAACACTGCGTAACTTAAAATGATATGTGGAGTTCTTTATAAGGCATAACTCACTATTAATGGCCCTTATAATATGTTGAAATTGAAGAACCTGGTTCTTAATCCGGAGGAATAATACAGGAGAATACAATTATATGTTAATTCTTCATTCATTTATCTCCTCTTTACTTTTCCCCGCCCTGTGTGGTCCTTTGGACGCAGAAGTCGTCCCATGCTCTCTCCAACATATTGTAGGAAACGATTAATGCAGGTAAACATTATTTTTGCTCTGGTTTGCATCCCAATTTGAAGTTCGTGCTGGAAATACGGTTAATAGCAATATTGAAGCTTGTGTTTCAAAGATGTTACGATTTTTGCCATAGTCTTTCTTTAGCTTGCCTTTAATATTGTTTGTGTCTAAGAACTTTAAAAACTAGACAAGGCAATTCCTACTCATGCTACGTCAATCTGAGAAGATAAACTTAATCACATCATGCTTTATAAGAGCAACATCAATAATAATAATAATAATAATAATAATAATAATAATAATAATAATAATAATAATAATAATAATAATTGTTGCATTATTATTATTATTATTAGTAGTAGTAGTAGTATTCACGATGATTATGATAGGAACGGTCTCGTTTGTCTTAAATTCTTTTTCAAGGCTTTGCAAAAGCCTTGAACAACTTTATTTTTCTATAGGTGATCAGTAAAACATTCTAAAATTACATTTCCATGTGTCTTTCAAACATTGTTATAATGAAGTCTTCAACTCCTGTTGTGTAATGTCAGTGAAATTGCACGATTCAGAAAAGTGATAATCTTGATATGGTGAGAGAGTGTGGGTGGGTAAAATCAGACCTTTCTCACAGATAAATTATTTTTACTTACCCTCGCCAGTCTGCATTCGTTATTGAGACCTGTGATAATGCCACATAAAGGACAAAAAGAAGAAAGGTAACACGTTTATCCATCTCTGCTAAACAACAATATATGCTTAAGAACGTGCTTTCACCCAGCTAGTTCAGAACTGATCACTGTCAAGATCTAGAAGGGCGGGAACAGAAACTGTCTTGATGTTGGTGAAATGTTTAACAAGGAAGATATTTGCTTATTTTCACACATGTCATAGCCAAATAATGATGAATTTCTATATCTTATAAAGCATATATAGTTTAGATGAAGACTTGTTTGTTTTGCGTTTGTTACGTTACAGACATACATGTAAGGCATATGATGCAAAGTGGCACATTTATTGCCATCTACATCCGTGTTCAGCGCATACAAAACTACGAACATTGTAGACATGTAACTGTCGTCGTATAATGCGACTGTAATCATAGTCTTGTGTAACAACAGGACAGTGTGTACGATATTCGCAGTTTCATGTGCATTTTCTCTCTCTCTCGGCCTTCCAACGTCCTGGTAGAATTAGAACGATTACATATTTCTTATTGAAAATTTTTAAACTTACTAAATCAGTGGAGTAGATATTTCTTATTATATTCGCAGTTTTTCAGTTATAATATTTCAGCATGCATACATTTATTCTCTATTCATCCATCTATGCAACACTAACATTCATTTTCGGAGCAAAAGTCCAAAACATTTAAATTTATTTCTATTACCCTTTCTCACACATGTAAAACAACTGGTCCAGATTTAGCGTTTGCTGCTCACATTTCTTTATTGTTAATATTTTTAATGTTTATTTCTCTTTATCTATCCATTCATTATCTATAGGTGAAATTGCGGGGCAAAATACCAAGGTCATTTAACCTTGTTATAATGCAATTGTCACTCATAGAGCTAGTTGTATTGATGTGCCTTTTATTGTCCACACATCTTAAGTTTTAAATATTTTAAAACTTATTGTCCTTTGATCTCTTTATCATTTTATCCACAACTGACACTTTCATTTTCAGAGTAAAATGTATGATGTATATCACTTATACGTATTGTAAATTAGAACTACCTATATGTGAAATCTTCAAAACGTATTCTGTCTCATAGACTTACGACCCGGGCAATATGGATGACGTCGTCTTTTTGATTTATTGTGTAATTTTTCAATTATCGTCCAGTAATGATACTGGGCAGGGGTAATATCTTGCGCGTTAGAGCGTGGTAGATACGGTACTGGCATAAGTAGTATAAGAGAACTCGACAAGTGGATACTTTCAGTAATGATTTTACACAATTAGAAGACCGGAGAAATACGATATCTCTGGATAACCTTGTTCACTTTAATAAAATATTAGCATCTATGTAAATGTTGTATCCGATGCACAAATGAATTTGTAAATATTAGTGTCTTTCTGCTACTAGTAATGTTATATTTTCGAAGCCACTATTCGTCTTAAGTGGCTTTGCAACGCTAGTAATTGCATCTACCGCTGATCGATAAACGATCGTACTGTAAATGAAACAAATGGGAACTTGTCATGGTATTTTACGGTTAAGAAAATCATGGCAAATACATTTATTTGGAAGGGACATGACCCATAAGCTAAAAGCATTCATGTAAGACTTGGCTTTGATTGGTTCAACGTAAGTATAGTCACTGCGAAATGATACTGATAACACATTGCAATGGCCTTCGCTATATATCTAAATTTTATAATAAATAAAATATTGCAATTTCATCACAGTATCATCTCAATAAATAGATCAAATTTTCTCTCAAAACAATATCAGTTTAAAGCGGATATTTTATGATGCGAAGACGGATATTGTCAGGTAGATAAATGGATAATCTTTCTTCTTTCTGTGTCCATGCGTTAAAAGTTTGCATATTTGTGATATCAGAAGCCGGAACTTTATGAAGGGAGTTTGTCTTTTCTTGGCTCGTTTGCTGGGGACATGTAGGCAGATGTCGGAAGACCGGGACAAGAATACCAAATTTTTGAAAGGGCGCGGTGATTCACTGAAATGAATACATAAGATTCATACTGAACCCGGGTGGAGACTGCGATAGACCCAAAATAAAGAGACCATAGGTAACATCAGTTGAGACTTGGGTCCAGACGGATACTCAAATGGAAAACAATAAAGCCATGTGGAACTAAACGAAAATCAACAGACTTAATCAGAGACATTAATAGACCCAGATGAGTCTTGATTGATTGATTGTGGTTTTAAGGCGGCGCACCAGCATTGTAAGCTATTTACCGACATAGAAAAGGTTATATGTTTACCGACATAGAAAAGGTTATATGTTAGATTATTTACAGCTGATACAAGGTATATTATCGACTAACGATGATAAAACCAAACAGTTAAAAGCAAAACGATGAGATGGTGAGGTTAATATATGTAGCTTCCCCGATCAATGGGCAATGTAAATGGTGTGTGTCACTGAATATTTAGCTGAAAAGGTACTTAGTATGAGCAACAGTATATACATTACATAAAAATACTCAGTGTGATAGCATACAAGTTATATCTTAGAATAAATGTTTACGTCTTTCAGAAATTTTAAAATGCAAGAGAAGTTTATTGTATCAAAACGTTTATTCATGTGTTCAACATTGCTGCAGGTTGGAGATCGAAGCAATCTATCTTAAAGTGCTTCACACTGAATGGTTCAGTACAAGAGACGCATTCATGTGGTTCTTCGCCTTTTAGCATGTATGGGTGGGTTATATAAGAATGACCAATTCTAATTCTTGCAATGACTACCTCGTCCTTGCCGAAGATTCTGTAGGAAAGAGCCCGTCTGTTAGGGTTGTCTTGATCACATGTAGTTTGTTATTCACTTATAAGTCCATGATACCTGGCACTTAAGATGTAAAGACGTTTTGACACTAGGTGTAAAATCAGTGCATGGTATTTCAAAATCAGATAATTCAAGGGATAGGGCAATTTTAGCATCGCCATCTGCTTCTTATTACCTTACACCAATATGGCTGGGTAATCAACAGTATACTACATTGGGGGAGGCACACAGATCGGTATGTTTGATAAGAATATTGGTGTGTACTTTGTTTTCCAGCTTTCTATTGCGTAGTGCTGAGAGTGAATAGGAGAAGATGATGCAGTTTAAAATACGCTTCTTTTAATATATTTCAGGCAAGGTCTCCTGCCCTGGTTTCAGCTGAAAAGTCGATGTACCATTTGGTAAGCGAACGTTAGTTGTGTGATTTTTTTAAACAAAGGCTAAAGCAGACTTTCCTCAACTTTGATCCATCAGTGTAAATTCTGGTGTAGTTATTAATTTCGGCGAGGAGTTCCTGATCAGAGATGTGGAAGATGGAAGGGTTTGTGTGCGATTGTTTTCCATCGTGTATCATAACAATTACTTTTTGTTGGTTAAGTAGCCAGGGAGGTGCTTCGGAGATGGACGTCTTCTGAATTTTAGAAAGGTACGTTTTGTATTGTCAAGGGTGGACGCTATTCTAATGCCAAAGTTGGGTATGGCATTTGGTTTATTTTGGTATAATGTTTTGTATTTGGGTTTGCATACAACCGAAAAGCAGGGTTCAAAGGGTTTTATTTTAATTTGAGGGCATATTGTGTAGAACGCATTTCTCTACGGTGTGATTAAGGTGGCTCGCTCGCTTCAGCGAGAATACTTTCAGAGGGAGTGTTCTAATTGCTGCCAGAGACAGCCTTATTCCTGGGTGGTTAATTTTAGTAGTAGAAGGAAATGAAGTTCCTATCTCAGAGACCCCCATTCCCCCTCCAAAACGCTTCTACGTTGACATTTTCTTTACCAGCCTGTAGCTTAATAAGGTGACACAATATGTACTTTTTTACAGGTGACGAAATATATTTGTCGGGGAAGGGGGTATATGAGATAGAAACAACTTATTTCCTTTACTACTGTTGTAAAGATTCAAAATCATAAATAAATTTTTCAACAATATATTTTTATGTTATGTTGTAATTTTTTAATATAATGAATATTTGTTTAAAATAAAAATAAAAACATATATTAAACCCCCATGTGAACTCCTAGGTTGCCAATTGACATCCTAGCATGTTCAGAGGGTGACGAAATATTCACACAGCATATATTAAACCCCCATGTGAACTCTTAGGTTGCCAAACGACATCCCTGCAAATTCAGAGGGCACATATAAGGACTGCGCAACCCCCCTGTAAACTCCTAGGTTGCCAAACGACACCCTAGCAAGTTCAGAGGTTGACGAAATATTTCCATAACGACATATATTGAACCACCATGTGAACTCCTAAGTTGCCAAACGACATCCTAGCAAATTTAGAGAGTACATATAAGGACTGCATAACCCCCATATAAACTCCTAGTTTGCCAAACGACATCCTAGCAAGTTCAGAGAGTACATATAATCTTAATTATAAAGGACGGCACAGTTACATATAGACTTAATTATGGTAAGGACGGCACATACAAATGGGGCCTTCTCTACGCTCAACAGATTTTTGCACACTATCCCCCATAATCAACCCTGGCGAGTGCAAAAGTACACCCACCACGTGACATGGCAGGAGAGTGTGCTCTTTTCTGTTGAAGTTCGAGGAAACTGGGCGGACCCCCACTATTTTAAGAAAATTTCGGCAATAATCGCCCTCCATCGACAATGTGTCAGTCATGGGAATCGAACTCAAGACCATGAGTATGAGCGTCTACCGCGCTAGCACTGAACTTCAGACTCATCTTATATGTCCTTCAGAAAATTATTATAAAGTTATCTAACGGGAAATTCCTATAAGTGATTAGCATTACATTTCTGAATCTGAATAAACATTTTTATCAAAATGTAAAATAAATCGCGAAATCTACAATCTTACATATTTATACCTTTGGGTTAAAATACATTGCAGTATGTACAGGAAACGAAATGGCATGTTGAATCGATAGAACGGCTTACAAGATAGACAGACTTTTGCAGTCTGGACGATCGATAATGAGTTCTGCAAGTGGTTTTAGTCAAGTTTTCTACACAAAATCAATACAGAAAATTGGCTTTTATCAGACCATATTGCGACATTTATTATTTATTCTAAGGTTTTAAAATTATTAATATTGTTTGATACCAGGTGATTTTAACAATTTGTCTCCTTCCCTAAAAGAAGAAAAACGAAGATAGACAAGGATTACAACAGCTTGAAGAAAGTATTATCTCCCTTAAAAAATACAAAGAAGACAGAGTTATATTTCTTCTCCGATTATTAATGTCTCAACATTAGATATCAGGAATGATTTATTATCGTGTTTATACAAATAAAATTTAATTTTTCCGCTTAATTTTCGATGACATTCAAATAACTCTTTCATTACCATCTTTCTGAGAAGATACTTACCACCTTTTGCAAAAGCCTTTGACCTGTCTCAGTCGATATTAATTTTTGCATATTTTTCTTGACTGATCGGATCGTAAAGGTTATCGTATTTCAATATAAGGTCATCTCTCAACTTTTCAAGATAACCAAAATATTTGTTATGATCTGATTTGATAAGCGAGAGTTTAATTTTATAAAATTTTCTAAAACAAATGCCTGAAATTTCATCATTAATATCAACTAATAATTGCTGGCCATTAATCATTAATTTTTAAATTTTGCTA
>JAECUM010022019.1:0-23171 GCA_016617855.1 Megalonaias nervosa | reverse complement strand
GAGTAGGACTAGAAAGAAAAGTCTCCACTTTTAATGACATTGTGAATGAAAGTCTGTTGTTTTCACTAAAGATTTCAAACAAAATGTAAAATAGTACCTGGGATTTAAATCTAGGGGAATTTAAATTTAAAAAAAAACAATTTTCTGAAATATTTTAGCTAAAATTCATATATTCCGGAAGAGCCCCCACTTTTCTCTTGTTACGTGTAGGCTTGTACAAATGTAACAAAAGAAAAAAGTGAGGTCAACAAGCTTTGTAAATTTTAACAAAATAATTTATTTCCCTAGAAAACAAGATAAAAATATGAAATAGGACTTATAGTTTGTGAATATAATCCAAAATTTAATTCTAGGTTTGAAAAATATAAGTCCTATCACTAAACAGTTCTAATTTTATCCAGGTTTAAATCTCGACGTTCCAAAATGGAAGGCGATGATGTCAGATGAGGTTGTTGTACTGATGGCAACAGATCCTCGATTGAATCACAGTTTATAATGTTTCCATTTAGAATACCAGAATAAATTTCCACTGAATATCTTTCTCCCAGAACTTTTATAAACATGAAGCACTTGCGTAGTTTTCTAGAGAATGAATTATTAAATTCCAAAAAACAAAAGAACTTCAGAACAAGCTGGCAACAACAATAAAAACCTCTTGAGCCCTCGAGGTTTAAAATACGACTGAATAGATCTAGTAGGAAATGGCTGTTTTAAGTCTCGATTTTAGATCACATGGTGGCTCACGTGACGGCCTACATGATTTACTAATTTGAATAGCGCAATAAAAAAATGCCATTTATCATGTAAGAAAGAACTTAGCGAATCTTATTATAAGATTCAATAAAAAAGCTGTTTACAAATTAGAGCTATCACACAAGCAGATCATGACCTTGGTAATAGCCAATCGTATTGATCCGATGTTTACAAGATCTATGAACCAGGGTGAGCTAAAAATAATGCTGAAGTAACTGTTATAGTCTAATCGGGTCAAGCCAATTTTCTGAAAAGAGACTCAAATCCAATGAAAATTATCATTACAATAAAATGTAATGAAACAAAATTAAAACAAAAAAAATTTAAAACTAACACACAAGTAATTAAATTACATATACATAACAAAAGCAATGAACTCTTCAATCTCTGGAATCATAAGTATGCCTTTGCAACATTTGCTTCTTAACTCTGCAATCAGATCATTTATATGAAAAATAAAATTGGACTTGCAAAACTGTTTTGTCCCAAGAATGCAGTTAAAATATTCTGTCAAAACAGTAGTAGTTCTAACACAACTCTCTAACAATGGATACATTTTTCTTAGTATATTTATCATTTTATCTTGAGAACCTATATGGATAAGTGGATGCTCACATTTTTCCATGATCAATGTTCTCAAGCACCTTTTTAAAATCAACAAAAAGACAATAAAATCTTCCCTTACTTTTAGCAAGTACTATTGAACTGAGGCTTGTAAATTTAAACTTGTTATCAACAGTGCTATATTTCTCTCTAAAACACACTCATGCTTCATCGATGATTATTTTCCTCTGCCCAAAAAGTAAATTCTTGTGCTTAAAACATTTGTGAGAACCGTGCATAGTGTATTAATTATCTACTGATCAAGATAAAGCCATAAAGAGAAATTTTCTTATTAAATATTTCCCCATCTCTACCCTTACCCACCATTACTCAGTGACATAGATGAGTCTATAGTGAGCAATGTGCTCGTGTATTACCCCATTTCCACCCCTACCCACCATTACCTAGTGTCAGAAATGAGTTTATAGTGTGCAATGTGCTCATGTAAATATACCCCCACTTCCACCTCTACTCTCCTATGAGTTTATAGTGTGCAATGTGCTCATGTAAATATACCCCCACTTCCACCTCTACTCTCCTACAAGTTTATAGTGGGCAATTTACTCATGTAAATATACCCCCACTTCCACCCCTACTCTCGTACGAGTTTATAGTATGCAGTGTGCTCATGTAATTATACCCCCACTTCCACCTCTATTCTCCTATGAGTTTACAGTGTGCAATGCGCTCATGTAAATATACCCCCACTTCCACTTCATAACTCTCCAATGAGTTTATAGTGTGCAATTTGCTCATTTAAATATACCCATCTCTGCCCCATCTCATTATTGCCCAATGATGGAGACAAGTCTAATGTACTTGCTCATCACCATCCCATCCAACCATTACGCAGTGATATAGATGAGTCTATAGTGTGCAATTTGCTCATGTAAATATTCCCCACCTATCCCATCCTGCTATTACCCAATGAAAGAGATGACTCTATTGTATGAAAATGGTGCACAACACATCAGAAAACAAAATGATTGGTCACAATGAATATCTGATGATGATGAAATAATATGTACTAAATTTAACAGCAATCTACTAAACGCTGCAAGAGCAGCTATATTCACAAAATTCAGTCGTACACTGTATCCAGCTGTAAATCAAAAATGGCATTAACTATTTTAAAAATCACAGGAGCACAAAATTAGTCAATATGTCCAGCTTTACTTGATTGTGAAACAATTTATCAAAGTTTCAAAACGATCGAAAAAAATTGCAAAACAATTTGCAATATCAAGATTCTGTTGTACTGCATTCAGATGCACTTCAGTAACTCGAACAACAAAAACAAAATAATTTTGTCAATATGTGCCTCTTCAAATGATGACAATAATAAACATGTTCAGTGTCATGGTGATCCATTGAAAACTGTTTCTTGTAATCACAAGGCTCTATCATGCAAAGCATTGCGCTGGAAGTCAAAAGAGTGTAACATTTATAACAAGAGGTCCAAGTGGGCCTAATATGACTTAACTTGGCTTAACAGTTGATCACTGTACTAAAAAAGACTTATAACGATTGTAAGAACAAACCTATACATATAATATCCCAAACTTTTTATCATTTGGATTTTACATACAGTCTTACAAACATTAAAGGCATATTATCTTGCCAATGATCAAAGTCATTGAGATGTTTAAAAGTTCAGTTTACTACCAAATGTCAAACTCCATTTCGACAAAGATATTAAACTTGCTTCAAATATAATTAAGAATTTGAATGTGCCAAAATATTTTAGAAAAACAATTCTTTGCAAACAAATTTATAAACTTAGACATGGATTTTACAAGACATGTATTCTTACTGGAGCAAATCAATATTAGAAAATATAATTGCAAGTAAATATAATTGTATAAAGAAATTCCATTTCTTAAGTACAATATTGTAAATAGTTTATACTAGCCTGCAAGTATACTTTTTCTCTAATATTTCTTTTTTTTATACTTTTTCTCTATCTATAAATTAAAAATTATCATGTTAATCCCTAAGGTGTATATTTTGCTAATTTTTATAAATTGTTCTGTTGAAATTTATACATCTTTTAATCTAAAAAATGTTACTGATTCTTTTCCTTATAATTTTAGCAAGAGGAAGAACTCAAACTCCTTTTTTTAATCAGTATCCAATAATATGGGTTACATCCCTTGCTTAACTTTATGCAAGATAAAACGTGTATTTTATAAACAAACAAAAATTTGTTTAAATATGCTTAATTTGATAGATACATCTAACAGCTCCAAATTTCATCAATATGTGCAGATCTTGCTCAAATCTAAACTCATTAGACATACAGATAATTTTAACTCTATTTACCACATTTGCTCAAAAATGGACAGTAAATACAGTCTGTAGAGTGGAAACCAGATCAGATAATCAAATGTAATTTAACCTGTATTAATCTCACTCATTATTATATGCTCATTTTTTTCTCTGTTAACTTTACATTGTCTGATTTGTGTAGTTTTTTCCATATTGCACATCTTCATACTGCACGACACGTGTACCTAAAATAGTATAGTGTATTAGGAACTACTTTGTAATCAAAACATGCACACTCATGACGTACATTGCTTTAGCTTTGTGTTGATTAGATTTGTTGTGAATGAACTAAACAAGCTGTTTTGTCCATTTGAAAGTAGAGATAATACAGTTAATGATGTGGAGTCACAAATGAAACTTTCAAACAAGCAAACAAATGAACGTGATATTCGCAATGTCCACAACAAACGTGAGAGACCCAGTAATTGAAAATACCATTCTGATCATTTAAACAGTTATTTAGGAGAAATATTCGTAACTTTTTGCAAATAGAATGGTTCAGACTATGACCGGCGCTCTCTAGAGTCTATATAAATAGCTTAGAAAAGCATAACGTACCATTTTACAATAAATTCCAGAAAAAATGCAAATGGAAGTTTTGGTAGGAAACTAAGAGCATCAGAGGCGACAAGCCAAGACGATGAAAAAGTATTATTTCCGCTGGCTAAATGGACTGTCGTACAACTGCTGCTTTGCAATTTACCCCGTTTATTTTGATACAATGTTACAATAGCAATACAAGCCATATAGGTCATATCTGGGGCCTCTCCAGCAGGAAGCATGCACGTGACAGAGCATAAACATGTCTTATTTAGTCATTAATAAGAATGCTAATAAATATATTTACATTTATGCATTTTGAATTTCCTCAAAATGTACTTTATTAGTTCTGTAAATCCGAATGAAACGACCCAGGTCATGGAAAACCTAATACACACCAAAATTGTACAGTAATTTTGATTACATTTTGAACTGAAATCATATTTGCCTTACTGCACTGAACTGACTCAATAAATCCAGCCCATCATAAGAAAAGCAGCATTAAGTTGGATCAACAGAAAAACAAAATCCATCCATCCCAGTCCAATTGGAAAAGTTTCTTTAATGCACATTCATTCAAAATATGACTCTAATTTTAAATTTTAAGTAGACCAAAACAAGAATTGTTCTTAAACTAATGTCGAGAGCGCGACAAAGTTCAAAGATCGCTGGACGGTGTTATGTGCGGATTAATATTATTATTGTGTATTGATGAATCTACGTTAGTGTATTTATTTTGAAATGCAACATAAATTTAATTACTTTGTTTCTTGTAGTGTACTCCTTTATTATTAAGTTTAGGATGAAAAGGTTACTGCATTTGTATAGGAAAATATGAACTCATTTTTTTTCTTCGGACTAATACTTTACTCCCAAGGTCGTGCAGTATTACACAGAAAAAAACTTGTTCATATTTTCCCATACAATGGCAGTAACCTATAATTATTGAACTTTTGTGAGTTCTTGACCTAATAATCATACATTGCAAACTTTATGAAAATCTGATAAGAAATATAGCTTCCAGAGTGATACAAAGTTCAGCCAATCAGATGCAAGATCACCGCTATATTATGCATGCATCAAGTGCAATATCAGCCTTTTCTAAGATCTTGATGATATAGAAAGATATTCCAAATCTGTCAAAATCAGATCAGAAATATGGCCTCTGAAAGAGGTAAAGCCAAACAGATGGAAGATTACTGCATTAGTAGTTCTTGAATACATACAAACTCATCCAAAATATTGATAATATAAATCTAAATTCAAAAATGGATCAAAAACATTGCCTCCAGAGTGGTAACATGTAAATGTTGATTTAATGATGCTGGATGACAGACACACAGCTGGATGACAGACACACAGCCATACCACAAACTCAGTAAGCCTTAATACCACGTGTACTAAAATTGCAGGAAAGATAAGCAAATCTTCAGGTGATGTCCATACACTTTGTCAAGTTTCATGACAATCCATAAACAACAGATGCTAGGCAGCCTGATATCACCTACGTGGCTTTTATTACTTAACAGTTAACCCTTTCCTTATGCAGCTCAACGATCTCCCAAATTTTTTACACTGTTGATTTCAACAATTTTACTAAATCCTGATAAAAATTCTTTCTAAAGATTAAGACATAAATAATTAATATGCACAGTTTCATTGTCATCCAAGGTGTTTATGATAAACCAGACAGATTAAAACATGGCTTCAAAAGTGATAAGAAGCTCAGTCAATCAGATGCATGATCACTTCATTAAAATGCATTGGTCTTACTCATTCAAACACTCCATGGACCTGATCACAGAATCTTATATTCCAACTTCTGATCAAAATCTGATCACAGATATGACTTCCAGAGTGGTAACAAGTGAAGTCAATCAGATAAAAGATTATATCATTAATATGAGTGTATTGTTCTCATTATCAACCTCATTCAAGATCCTGATGATGTAAGCCAAATATTGCAAGTTTTTGATAAAAACTGGATTATTGATATGAGGTCCAGAGTGGTAACATGCGCATTCAATCAGATGTATAATATACTCATGTACATTATATGTTTTATATAGTCAAATAGTCAAAGTTCAATCAAAGTCAGGTCTGAAATATAGCCTCCTGACTAGTAACAAAAACAGCCATTTAGATGCGAGATTATCTCTTTTATAAATATGAATCTTGCCCACTATCAAACTCAGTCAAGACATTGGTTACATACATTTATATTTCAAGTTTGATCAAAATCAGATAAAAAATGTGGCTTCTAGTGATCAAAATCAGGTCAAAAATGTGGCTTCCAGAAGGATAACAATGCCAGCCAATCAGATGCCAGATAACCTCATTAGTATGCACACATCTTGCAGATTACCCATCTTGTCCGAGACCTTATGGATATAAGCAAATATTCTAAGTTTAATCAAGACTGGGTCAGAATTATGGTCTCCAGGGTGGTAAATCAGATGCAAGAGCACCACATGGTTATATAAGACTCTTGCTCATTAATGAACTCATCCAAGATCTTAATGATATTAGCATATATCACAAGTCTGATAAAAGCTGGTTCTGAAAAAAGACTCCAGAGAAGCAACGAGGTGAGCCAATTAGATGCAAGATCACCTCATACATATGTGTGGACCTTTCTCATTATCAAATTCACCCCCAGATTATGATAATCTAAACTCACATTCCATGTCTGATTAATATCAGATCAGAAATATGGACTCAAATATGGTAACAAGCAATTGCTGTCGTATGAACACATAACGCATGATGGACGTAGGGCCATATCATAAGTTCCCTCAGCCTCGTGGCTGGGTAGCTTAAAGCTGCAGGACAAGTTGCATCATTCACTGCATTAAGCAATAAGACAAAATGACAGTTGACAAAAATTTCAGAACCAAGTGATTTGTCAACATGTGCATATACAGTTTATAACCATAATATTTACCTAGCTTTATAGCATTCAAAATTGCATGACTAAGGTGGCACTCTTCAGTTTCATACTTCGCATAGGATTTAATTTTTTTTAAAATAGCCAATTTGTCCTCACTGGTTATCCTGGCTATATAAAATTACACTTTTTACACCTTAGGTATTATTAAAAGAACTTTTAATTATGTTTACTATGGTGTGTGATTGATGGGTGTAATTTGGGTTATAGCTCTTGTTTCTCAAGGTCATGGATTGGAAACAAGACCCATTTGATGGGTCAATGAAATTCCAGTCTGATTTTATTATGGAGTATTATCAACCATTCGTGTTGAAAGGTTTTATTTCACTTATTGGTGATTCTGCCAATCCTATCCCTATTAAAATATTAAGGGACCAGGAGCTTCTTATAATCTTTTATTATGAGAAACTTTACTTTTATTCTGAGAAGTCATCTTCTTCTGAAAGTGTTCTTATATAGGGAGTAGAGTGCATCTTTATTCAAATTTTATTCCATAATGTTAATTTGTCATCAGACATTGTTTCTGGAGCATTGACCATTGACTACTGGTGATGTGAAATCGGTGTCCATTGAGGGTATTCATTTATTGTTAGGCAATTACTTAGCTGGAGATAAGGTTGTGGCTAATCCACTTGTAACTGAAAAGTCTTGTTTGGAAAATAACAAATTGATCCTATTGAGAATGAAATGCCTGATTTATACTCTGCTTGTTCAGTTAATAGAGCAATGGCAAAAAGAGCTCTTGAGAATGAAGCTGATCATGAAATTATTCCTTTAGCTGACACATTTATTGGTCGTTTTTTTGACGAGATCACATTAGCTCCTGGTACTGACGAATCAAAACATATTGATCATTGTACTACTCTAAAAAGGGTCCCAAATGACAATCACTTGTTGTCAAACAGGATAAAGACCCTAAGATCTCCTGTTTGTTTTAGAGGGCTACTAGTGAAACTGAAGCCAGTGAGGCATCAAAATGTTATTTTTTGAAAAATGGGGTTTTTATGAGACAATTGATAGTATCTGAGATACCCGCAGACGACAAGTGGTCAGTGAGCTACCAAATGGTTGTTCCTAACTCATATAGACAGGAAATTCTTAGCCCAAGAAACTCATTTAGGAGTCAATAACAATATCACAAGTTCTTAAATCATTTGTGTCGGCTGAAAATTTGCCAAATGGCCAGTTTTAGTTCTTTTGAAATAGTTTTTGGACATACTGTCCATGGACCATGTAAATATGTTAAAGAAGTATGTTGATAGTTATAGCACTGTTAAACATTCATTCAATTTAGATATACCTGGGACACACAGCAAAGATTTAAATGATGTCATGAAACTGGATTGTAATGACACTGGTAACCAGTCTTCAAAATTCGGAAATATTAGAAAATCGGGACTAAAAGCTTTCACATTTGCATCCAAAAGAAAAGAATGAATTAAAACAGCTAATATGTGAATATGAGCACTTGTTTCCAGATCTTCCAACACTAACAAACAAAATCTACCATGATTTTGAAATTGTAGATTATACAGTAGTAAAACAGCATCCTTACAGGATGAATCTTCTCAAGGAGGAATGTTTGAAAAAGGAAATTGAATATTTGTTGGAGAATGATTTTAATGAAACAAGCAAAAGTAAATGGAGTTCAGTGTGTATTCTTGTGCTGAAACCAATAATGCTTTCTGTATGTTCATTAAATACAGAAAAGCGAACAGTGTCACCAAGTTTGATCTGTTAAAAGGCTTCTGGCAGTTTCCACTTATGGATAGACCAAAAAGAAAGTTCTGCCTTTGCAACTCCAGACATACTCTACCAATATAAAGTAATGCCATTTGGCATGAAAAACTCTCCCTCAACATTCCAGTATTAAATGAACAACATGATAACACCTGGTATAGATGACTGTGATTCATACACTGATGACATGATTATATACAGTGGCACAAGGAAGGATCACCTGGAAAGTATCTGGAGGCAAATTCGGCAATTAATTTAAGTAACACTGAGTCTTGCCAAGCATGTGTTATATTTCTGGGACATATTGTGGGACCATAGTCAAGTTAAGAGTTAGGAAGTTAAGGTTAAAGCCATCTCTGAATTCCCAATGCCAATCAGTAAAAAGCAACTGATGCAATTTTGAGTATGGCTATATATTATAGGAAATTTTGCTCAAAATTTCCATAACTGCTAAGCCTCTGACCAATTGGTCAAGTAAGAAAAAGTTTTATTGGTCTGACAAATATCGGAAGGCCTTTGATAAATTAATAGCTACACTAAAGTGAACCATTTCTTTTAGCCCCAGGTTTCAACCAAAACCATTTATGATGTTTGTTGTAGGAGTTGGTGGCATATTAATTCAAGAAGACAAAAATGGTGTGGCTCATCCAGTGAGCTATTTCTTAAAAACCAAACAAGCACCAAAAAAATTATTTTAGTATTGAGGAGTGACCGGCTTAAATTTTGGCTTTACGCCTCTTTGAAGTGTATTGTTTGATTATTGAATTCTGTGATCACAACTCCCTTACCTTCATAAATAAATGAAAAACAAAAATAAAAGATTGTTGCGATTGAGTTTGATGTTGCAAAAACACAACACCAACATCTGGCACATCAAGGGAAGAGACAACCTTACTGCAGATGCATTATCATGTGTGTATTAAATTTTTATACATTTTTTTGTGTTATTCATCAGACATCTTTCTGTGTAATTTTTTATTGATATTATCATGTGTTTGAGTCCAATTTTTCACTGTCAGTGTCCACTTTCAACTTTCAACTGGAAATAGACTTTGTCAGCATCAACTTTCAACTGGAATTATACTTTGTAAGTGTCCATTTTCAACTGGAATAGACTCTGTCTGTGTCAGTATCCACTTTCAATTGGAATTAGACTTTGTCAGTGTCAGTGTCCACTTTCAACTGGAATTAGACATTGTCAGTGATAACCTTATTAGCATGATTATGCAACAAACATATGTATCAGAAGGTGAATCTGTCCAAATGCTGGATAATACATCGAAAAATTAGTTTATGTAACAGAAGTTCAGAAAAATTTCCATGCCTTATTCCTTCTAGCACTTTTGGATCATCTTTATAGATGCTCTTCAGCTGAATACATCATTCCTTTACAAAATTTTTGTAAATAAACAATTTGACATCATTATATATATATATATATATATATATATATATATATAAATAAAATGTACTTTTTGGATTATAATGCATTCTGCAAGTATGATTAATCTAAATATGCTTGACTTTTGCAGGTGAAGTTTGGTGTGCATGTTTATTTGAAATTCAAATTCAACCTTTCTCAACAACCACCAGTCTCTCTTGTAAGTGTCCCAATGGCATGTGGATAAAGCAGGTTATGCATGTAATATATTAACATGCAAGTGACATGATGGGTTGTCCAATCAACATTGGACAATTCTCATTTTAGATATTATGTTGAACTGAAGTCCCTCAAAGGGACTGATACTGAAATACTCAAGTGGGCAAGAAGAATTGCCAGAAATTAAAGATAAAACCATTCTTCCTTTTAATGTTGAGTGTCGAAACAATCTCTGATAGCTAGTCTTCAGTTATAAAAACATTTTCAAATTAGGAATATTGCATGCCATATTGGCACCATTTTTATTTAGGACCAACCAGAGTTAGTTTGGTGAAAACCTCATGTTGATATGACTGTCAATTCAGGTTCAGTAACAACAATAAGATTTCAAGAAGATGTTATGACAGCCACATTGGATTTATGATTGACACCATTGTCATTAAGGCCAACTAGGTATCATAAGAAATCTATTGGTGAAAATCCCATGTTGATATAACCATCCATTTGGGAGGAGTAGAGATCACTTTGCATTATTTCCATTTAGAACCAATGAGACACTGTAAGAACTTTTCTGATGAAAACCTCATGCTAAAATGCCTTTCCATTTAAGAGTAGCAATAACAAGATTGTTCAACATTAATTGAAAAACTTTTGTGGTGTTCAGAAAATGAAATTACTCCAAGGTACCTGAATACTTATCCCTCTATATAGATCGTGATGAAATATATACTTGACATTGACCTGAAGGCAAAGTTAAAAATTGCAAGGGCAGAGTTGTATGCCACAATAAGCCAACTGAGCATGCAGAAACAATGACAATGTTGGAAACCTCATTGGTCGTGTGCCCCTCTTCAGCAGAATGTGAACAAAGATTCAGTGACCAATATCACAAGTATAAGGGACTGACCATTTAAGTTTTCTGATCACGGTGGGTGTGTGAAAATAAAAGTAAAAAATACATCCTTGTTGGGCAAGTGCATTTTAAATTGGGATAAGTGACTGTATTAAAGAGGCTTGCCCTGGGCCTATGTTGGAAAAATTCACTGAACACTGGAACAGCTGGACAATGGTTGAAATCAGGACCTGGAGAAAACATTACTTATTGAGAAATATTTTGTGAGGCAAATAAACTCATGAGCAAAATTTAAGATGAGTTTTGTTTATTTTTTTTCATATTTAAAGCATAGCAATTTCAAAGTTGTGTCAAAATAATAGTAAACAAAAATAGGGCCCTTTTGGGAACATGAAAGTGGTGTCAGGGCTAGTGGAATTGGAACCAGGGCATGTGATCTTTTTAACTTACTTGCCCTGAGCTTGTGTTTTATCAAATTTCTTTAAGAATTGTACCAACATAGTAGTTTGTAGCCATGCACTGCACCCACTGATCTAGTGGTTTGCAGTGAAGCAGTACACCTATTGTGATGGTGGTCTGCAGTCATGCATTACACCTATTGACATGGTGGTTTGCAGTCAGGCATTATACCTATTTACATGGTGGTTTGCCATCATGCATAACACCTACTGACATGGTGGTTTACAGTTAGGCATTACACCTATTGACACAGGGGTCTGCAGTCATGCATTACATTTTCTGACAATGATTTGCAGTCATACACCTACTTGTGCAGAATGCTGTCAGCACAAATCTCTGACTCTATAAGCACTTTTCTGTGGACTCATTTTACTGTGGAGGATCTTTTTATATTTTTCACATAAAAAATGAACTGTAGATTTCATATTCAGGCAGGTAAGGCAATGTACAGAAGTGCAAAATGAAATTGTGCTATAATGAAAAAAGATTAATTATCAATAGAAATATCTTACCAGTATGCACAAACATGACAGTATGCATAAATTATCACAATCATGACAGTATGCATAAAGTATCACAATTATGACAGTATGCATAAAGTATCACAAACATGACAGTATGCATAAAGTTTCACAATCATGACAGTATGCATAAAGTATCACAATTGTAACAGTATGCATAAAGTACCCACAATCATGCCAGTATGCATCAAGTATTACAAACATAACAGTATGCATAATGTATGACAAACAGTATGCATAAAGTATGACAAACATTACTGCATGCATACAGTATCACAAATAATATATGTCCATCAAGTATGACAAACATGACAGTATGTTTAAAGTATTACAAACATGACTGGTATGCATAAAGTATGACAAATATGACAGTATGCATCAAGTATTACAAATACAGTTTAAAGGTTTTTGACAGTAATAAGGTATTGTGGCATCTGTATAAGATACAACAACAAATATATTGTTGACTCATCTATCTATAGAGAAATAAGCAGATGTCTGGCATGCCAATATGTTAACATGTATCATAGCTCCAACACTCTCATTATCCAGATGGCTGGCATGCCAATATGTTAACATGTATCATAGCTCCAACACTCTCATTATCCAGATGGCTGCTGCTGAAAATGAAACACCATAAATAGCTAGTCTGATAGCATTAACGTGTTACTCTTGACAATATGTAACATCTCAGACAAAATGCTTTGCTGTTACCAACATTTCATGCAAGGATGCCTGCATGCTATCTACATGGCTATTTAGTTCTTTTATTGCTATTAGTGTCACAGAAATTGTTGCATGACACTATGCTAAGATGCCATTTCTAAAGTGAAGTTAGATGATCTAGAGAAAATCAAAAATATGATAATTATTTTCCATACAAACATTATGGACTCAAATATTTTTCATTATTTTTACAACATCTGTTGAGTGTTAATGATAAGTATCAATCTTTGAGATCAGTATTCATACACACATAATAAGCAGGGAGCCATGGTAGCTCAGCTGGTACAGCATCAGACTCATAATTCAAAATTGCAGGTTTGAAACCTGCCCAGGCTGGCCTGGGTTGGCTGCGGTATGTCCTTAGGAAGAACTTACCTCCAATTTCCTTGGCATGATAAGCCAATGATGTGTTAAAAGTGTTGTTAAATCCAAAGAAACCCCAAAAACCCATAATAAGCATGAACTTCTGCACATAAGAACAAAATACTGCACAATAAGTATTTAATCTATTATTATAATAGAGCTCCGGCACTTTCAAGTTCCTCTTCTCTTTTTCATCTCATCCTCTTCTATTATATAATCAAATAGGTCTCTTATACTTTTAAATTCTGATCGACCCTGAGGTTCTTTCTTCTGCACTTTTGGTACAACTGATTGTATCTTTTCATTAAATTCCCTGAGCTGTAAAAGTAAAATAACTTTTAAGATGTTATTTGAAAATAAATTACTCTCATTAGATTTTGCATGCATATAAATGTGATTGCCAGACCCTATAAATTAAATTATTTATATGTCCATGCAAATTTTGCTTTTAAGATTCAAACTAATGTAAAGGTAGATAATTTAACTGCAAAAAGTAAATAAACTGGCATCAAACACAGAACATCACTACATAGTAAATGTATAAAAGATTAAAATTAGACATTAAAATTGAGGGAACATTACAATATACAAGTTTTGAACACACCACACAAAAAATACTATAAAAATATGTCTGACTCCAGTGAACAAAAAATTACAAAATCTATTTTCTGCACTAGTGAACTGGGACTTCTTAATAATAATAATAATAATAATAATAATAATACATTTAATAATAATAATAATAATAATAATAATAATAATAATAATTATCATAATAATAATAACAACAACAGCAACATTTTAATACCCATGAAAGATCTCAAGGACTCAATGTATAATGTCAAATAAGTCTGAAATTTCTTGAGGACACATAATTCTTTGTGCATCTTGTAACATGCCCTCAGTTTCCCCCCAATGTACCTTGTTTTGACTGTATTTGCAAAGGAAGTGTAGTACTACACTAATATTAACAAACATGAAGCCAGTGTGACTTAACTACCAAAATAATCTGGCTGATGTGTTGTCTGAATGGTCATTTGGTCATCCTGAGGGCAGTATGATCTGATTGTAATTGGTGATAGCATGTGGATGCAAAACTGGCAATCATTTGCATAACTGCATGAATACTAAGACTATATATTAATAAAACCAGAAAATTTACTTACAATAAACACAAGACACTGGTGCATTTTTATATGCTAATGTGTGCAGCGTATTTTTCTATTAAAATAGTTACAAACATCACTTTGAGAGCTCTAATTGTGGAAATGATCAACTGCAAAAGTACTTCTCTGAGATCATGACTGTAATAATACATTGTAATACTTCTCTACATCATGGCTGAAATAATGTATTGTAACAGTACTTCTCTGAGATCATGACTGTAATGATGTATTGTAATAGTATTTCTCTTACATCATGACCAAAATGATGTACTGTAACAGTACTTCTCTGAGATCATGACTAATGATGTATTGTAACAGTATTTTTCTTACATCATGACTGAAATTATATAATGTAACAGTACTTTTCTGAGATCATGACTGTAATAATACATTGTAACTACTTCTCTTACATCATGATTGAAATAATGTATTGTAACAGTACTTCTCTGCGATCATAACTGTAATATTTTATTGTAACAGAACCTGTCTGACATGACAACTGTAATGATATATTTTAATGATACTTCTCTTATATAATGACTGTAATATTTTATTGTCACATTACTTCTCTTAGTTGGTAACTGTAATGATATATTTTAACAGTACTTCTCTGAGATCATGACTGTAATATTTTATTGTAGTACAACATTATCACATTATAACATAAAATTACTAGTGTAGATTTCCTCAACATTTAGAGCTACTTATGTTCAAATTTTGAAGAAAATACATGCAACGGGAGTAGTAGTGTAGTCAATTTTCTATAAACTATAGATTTCAGGCCTTAGGTCACAATTAATAGTTCCAATTCAGTACCCACGAATGTAGTCCCAGTCTATTTTTAGATCATTTTTTCCTGTCTCCGTTTGGTGGTGATACAAGAGTTAGATTTAGGCATTCTTGGTAAGGATTTAAAGGCAATTGTTTATTCTTTAGAATATTAGCTTATGGTGTGGTTGTCTGTGTGTATTTCGGCGACAGTGCACAGTGAGTAATAAGGCCTTGGTGATGATCCGGAAGTGAAATCTGTGTTCCATTGCATGGTGTTTTGTTTACAATTCAGCCTCTCAAAAAAATGCAGGTCAACCCCTGACAAGAACTTCACCGTAAAGTCATCTTTGAAGGTATTTTAGATTAACATATGATTTGTATTGATTGTCACACAGTAGAAAGTTCAGTACTGAGAAACAAATGTAGAGAATATATAGTAAAATTAATTGTGTTCTATGGCCTGTCAGTGCAGTATTTGAGTAAAGTTTAAACTGGTATAAAATCTTTATTATTAATGATAGACACATGAAATTTTAATATGTTATGTATATTGACTTTAAAAATATAAGAATGAAATTAAAACTAAACAATTGATTTTTATTTTAAAAATTTAAATGAAATTTTAAAAAAAAATAAAAAATAAAATTTTTCCACCAAAAAGGCACATATATAATATTTATTGGGAATGATATTAAATGATATCAGCATGTATATAATCCTACACCATATACAAGCTCAAATGATGGATATTTGTCAAATTTTATCAGAGAAAATATCTTTATAAGTCAAAATGAGACCTTCATTTAAAATACATGAAGACAAAATTCTATTTTGTATTGTACCTTTAGGTCATTGAAACTATTTATTTGGGGTCCAAGCAGTTAATTTATGTGTTTATGATGGGGTGACTTCCTGAGTAACACATATCTGCTTGTATAGCTATCAGTAATTGTTTATAAACATAGTTATAGGGTATTTAGTGAGAGGACAGAGATGAAGACTTTAGACTAGAACCTGCTCAAGTTCTCTACAAAATCATATTAAGCTGTCAGAGAATGAAATACAGGTCAAAGGGATAAAATATACTTTCCCCAGGTATATTTACCCTTGCATGTAAGAAAACAGCAAAAGGATGTAAGTTGAACACAGAATGCATTCCATTTTATTGTTCAGTTTCTTTAAGATATTGATTGATGTAGTGCGGCATTGTGGCCTAGATGATATTATGGGAATTCTAATGATCCATTTTGCTTTATGCATTATTAATTACTAATAATATTTGTTAACTGACACTCTAAAGATTACATAAGAAATATTCAAACAGATTATTTGAATTTAACTTTGTACAACTACTCTTAACATGGTTACATAGCTGACATGAACAAATATGCATATATTTTAGAATGTTTGGGATCAAAAGTTGGCATTCAGTACATCCTATAGGCTGACATAGTATCTATAGTGAACCTGTAAGGCTCAGTTCTGGCTGTGTGCACTTCAAATATCCAAGATGTTATTTTCATCATGTATATGCCTCTGTATGGTAACATATTTCAATTTAGTACTTTGATAGAGTGCGGTATTGCAGCATCAGCTGATATCTGATTCCATTGAATCATTGAGCTTAATAACTGGTAACCAACACTCTTAAAAATAGACTGAAAATGTTCAAACAGATCATTTGAATTATTTTTGCACATGTGATTTTAATAAGTACATTGCATATGTCCCACACATGCAAATGTCCATCCTTGTTTTCAAGTTTTGGGGACCAGAATTTCACATTTGGTTGATGATATAGGATCTGTTGGTACCTATAGTTGATCTGTGTGGCCACATTTGGCTGTATTCACTCGCAATATCCAAAATTGTTATTTTCCTCATGAATAAGATTGCTTATAGTAATAAATTTTAATTTGGTACATTGTCATTTGACTTTCCAGTATACTGGTATGTACTAATGTTTGCACCAATGATCAAACCTCACCGTTCCAACATTGCCTTAAACTTGATGATACATACTCTACCTGATTAGTTATTTAACCTGTAAATGGCTAAATATGCTTGTAGAAACATCATCTATTTTTAGGATGCATTTATCACTCTAATACATGCCCATTGCTTCACATTTCTGAGTGTCACTCTGTAAAGTTTACTATTTTTTCCCATGTTTGCAACCTGAATGTTATTTTGAAATCACCATATCCAACACATTTTAACTTCATTTGCCTACATCTTACTGTTTTCTAGAATTAAATGAAACATGTTATATATTTTCAGGTCTAGCCTGGTATCTGGAACAAAGTGTTAGAGTTGGATCAGTTTGGAAGCTCTCCAGTAGTCCGGTGGTGATAGCAAGGTCTCATAAAGGACATGTGCAGTGTACTGCTATAAGTGACCAAGATTAGTTCATATCAGCACACTGATATACAGCACCTCAAAGACATGGCTTAGATCTTCATGAGAGAGATTCGCACCATTGTTCAGTAAGGTGGAACCTCCCTGAAACTGTATTTTCCAATCACATTGTTGACTTTTGTAGTTATTGACATTAAAATGGAATGCATTTTTGCTATAAAACATGGTAGTGGTCCCACCAAAACTTTAAATTTGAGTGCACTATTAGTTATACAAACAATTGCCCAAGTACCTGACACAATAAATGTCGAACATAGCACCTGTCATTGTTTCTTTAGTGTGTACACCTATATGCATCTGGATAGGCATATTGCAATTTGCTGCCAAAATCACTGTGAGCTATCATGCTTCAGTACCCCTCTGAAAAATGTTATCAGTTGTACAGACCCAAACTACCATTCGTTTTAAATGCCATTCATTAATCAACTTTGCTGCCTTAAATTTGTCAAACTGAATATTATAACTTGTGTGAAAATTTAATTTTTTTTAAAAAATTTAGTTTTTAAAATTTAAATGTTTATTTAAATTTCCATTAAAATTTAATATATCATTATTTTAAAATTTCAAACATATTTTCAGACAGGCCTTATCATGTATTCCAATTAGGTTTTTACTGCATTGAAAAATTCCTGTAATTAAGGAAGATATAGCAAATTTAGTTTTGGTTTCTCAAGAACACTTGGGCCACAACTTGCACCCTGTGGAACACCACCACTACACACTTTCTGACAGCTGTCACATGTCTTGTTTGCAAGGAAATTCCAAAAGACTTCATGTTTAAAGTTGAAATAAGTGTGGCATGCAAATATAAAAGTTTGACTAAAATTGGCCATACAAATTGGGCCTTTCAGGCCTTAGGTCACAATTAATAGTTCCGGTTCAGTACCCACGAATGTAGTCCCAGTCTATTTTTAGATCATTTTTCCTGTCTCCGTTTGGTGGTGATACAAGAGTTAGATTTAGGCATTCTTGGTAAGGATTTAAAGGCAATTGTTTATTCTTTAGAATATGAGCTTATGGTGTGGTTGTCTGTGTGCATTTCGGCAACAGTGCACAGTGAGTAATAAGGCCTTGGTGATGATCCGGAAGTGAAATCTGTGTTCCATTGCATGGTGTTTTGTTTACAATTCAGCCTCTCAAAAAAATGCAGGTCAACCCCTGACAAGAACTTCACCGTAAAGTCATCTTTGAAGGTATTTTAGATTAACATATGATTTGTATTGTCACACAGTAGAAAGTTCAGTACTGAAAAACAAATGTAGAGAATATATAGTAAACTTAATTGTGTTCTATGGCCAGATATATCTGTCTCATTGAGGGAAATAACTCTATGTGAATAAAATTATTATCTTCAAGGGGAAATAACTATATATATATATATATATATATATATATATATATATATATATATATATATACACACCTCTCACCTCTCTTTCAGACTTCAAATATCATCGATATGTGTGTAGATTGTCTGCGTAAGACTGAAACTACACTGCTCTGACTAACAAGTTGTATATTTATTTATATTTATTTAACTTACAATCTGGAATTAATAAATCCAAATTTTAAAACAATATATTTAATAAAAATGAGTTTACAAACCATGAGAAAAGTTTTTGATTCTCAAGAATGAGGTTGCTGACTCTCATAAAAATGGGGGACTATCAAGTTCTGGGCACCAAGAGCCCTGGAACTGTAATTTTTATTAGTTTGGTGCTACATCATAATGGCATTGTTGCATCACACAACATCAATCTTTACAAATCCTTTTGAGAAAAAATATGTCCATACTAATTTTGAAAATGTATCAATTTTGTTTTTATAAAGATTCAGCAGTTGTGATTAATTTTTGTGTTGATGGATTCCAATCTTTGATTGCTCTTGGAAAAATACAACAAAACTAAGTTCGTAACTTTAAATTCATGCATTGTTTATCATGTTGATTTCTACTGATTATGTAGCTACTTGTTTTTAGATTGTTTCAATTCATCCTGTAAAACATCTGCATATTCTAAATAGTTACAACCAAGGCTAGAATGCTACATCTTCTAAATAGGTCCCATGAAACACGAGAAAGCTGCATATTCTAAAATGGTCCAACTAAACCCTTGACAGCAGCATATTCTAAATTGGTACAAATAATCCCCTGACAGCTAATTCTTTGGCATTTTGAGGGCAAGATAACAAGTTACATCTTAATAGACGTAAGACATGATTTGCTTTGGTACATTATTTTTGCATCTGAAGGTTCCATTTCAGACTGCTAGTAACTGTCACCCCCAAATATTTTATTTTATTGTGATTTTCTAAGCAAGTACTTTTCAATGAATATGATATACTGGTATTATGGTCCTAATCCAGAGAGTCTCTTGACAACTTTGAGAATAATAATAAAGTTTAATCGGTAACTGAGTTCTATATCTCTGTCAAAGCTGTACAACATTTAGAACCCAAATTAATCCATCATTTGACTTTGGTATATGCCAAAGCTGTAAACAGAATTCACCATATTGCATTTACATGATATGCAAATGCTTCATAGAAGACAACAATGGTACTAGACACAGATTCTTATCACCTTTACTAGCTGCTTAAAATGTTACTTACAACTGCCTTATTCACTATTGTTAGACATTCAGCAAAAGGAGCTGTGATTAAAAATGGGTCTTTTGCTACAGTGTACCAAAATGTGGCCAAGTGCTAATTTATATTTGTGCTGTGGTAAAAATCAAAATATTTCATCATGATATCAATAATCTGATTATAAAATGCATAATTATAATAAAGTATTTTATTTGTATTTTATATTCTTGCATTATTTTTGGATGGGTTGCCCTATAAAATGTGCAAGATGGCCTGAGGTGGTGTTTAACTACACTTTTGTACCCATCTTGGAGCCCTTCTTTTCAGTACTTGCCGGAACAGATACTATACCCCCTACCAATGTGGTGCTGTGCATAAAAACAGATGCTACTAAAAACATAATACTACATCATATGTATAGCATGTCAAAAGGAACATTCCAACCAAGCTGAATCACAAATGTAGAAGTGATTTAAATGTCTAATGTAGTATTGTATCACCACTCTTGGGCCTTTGGCGAAGTGGCTAAAATGGATCTAATGGACACTGTCTCACAAGAGAATTGTGCAATGATATATGTTATACAAATTTCAGAATGTTAACATTGCTGATATAGCCACTGTCAACACTGACAAAGCCAAGCCAATAACATCCTTGACAAAGTCACTGAAACCATTGATAAAGCCAAGTCAGTAACATTATGATTAAAGCAATTGACATCATTGACAGAGCCAAGTCAATAACATCATTTATAAAGCCACAGACATCATTGACAATGCTATTGCTGCTGCAGCTATAAATAGATGATACCTATATTGCTATATATGGTAATACAGGAAAGAGAGAAAGACAAACCCTACACTGTGAACCCCCATCAGCTTCCAGGTGGCATAACAAAACAGACTGAATCCTGTCACAGAGTACAATGTTCCCCATGCCAAAGCTCTCACTGCTAGTGATCCCCCACTCTCTGGCAAATCTTTGGTACTCAATGGTCTCTAAAAATAATAAGAAGTCAACACACTATAATAGGATATCAGTACAAGTACCATGAGAAATACCCCATACATGTAATAGTATTTCAGTACCATGAGTATATCAGTACCATGAGAAATACTCCATGCATGTAACAGTGTGTCAGTACCATGAGAAGCATGAAACATGAAATAGTGTGTTAGCACCATGAGAAACACACCATACATGTAATAGTATATCAGTACCATGAGAAATACATGATACATGTAATAGTATATCAGTACCATGAGAAATACATGATACATGTAATAGTATTTCAGTACCATGAGAAATATACCATACATGTAATAGCATTTCAGTATCATAAGAAATACACCATAAATCTAACAGCATATCAGTACCATGAGAAACACCAAACATGAAATCGTATGTTCACACCATGAGAAACACACCATACATGTAATTATATTTCAATACTATGAGAACACCCCATACATATAATAGCATATCAGTACCATGAGACACACACCATACATGTATGTAACAGTATATTAGTACCACGAGAATCACCCCATAATTTAATAGTATTTCAGTACCATGAGAAACAAATATTTCTCTTTTTTATTACCATACAGTAATACAGTCATAAAGAATAAATAAGTAACAAAGTCTATTTGAAAATACTACTACTAGTAAGTGATGTAATACTAGAACAATACAACAAAACACTTAATACAGGGAATTATATCTAAAAACCATAGTAGTGACAGTTAAAATTTCACTTGGTCTTTGTTTCTTATCAATGAAATTAAACATATAGGGCCAGGAAAGCATTTACTAATAAAACCTTAACATTTATGTAATATCTGTAACGGCTATACACAACTTACAAAAAGAGATCTGAAACCTTCATCATCATCTGTTTATCCTCATGAACTAGTGTACCAAAAAATTATGATCCCTTTCCTCATGCTAGCACATCTAGATGCCCCTAATTCATTTGCATTGCAAGCATCTCTTAACATATCTACTTTAATTTGATCTAAGCATTTTTTGATGCCAACATTGTATAAATTTCCATACAAGTGCCTCTAATGCTTGATGACAACAACCACCCTTTGCATCATCAATTCAAGGTGCCTACTGAAAGGAATATCCCTATAGGAAAACAGGCTTTCTGGAGGCTTCCATGAAGCCCTAGTACCTGGCGGTCATATTACATGAACCCTAGGTGCCTACTCTGAGATAAAAAACATTTAAATTTCCTCAACACAACATGAAAATGACTGCCACTATCTTTACACAGAATCTAGCTTGATATTGAAGGATATTATCTCAGATTCTCGTAAAAAAAAATCACAAAAAAACTTAAACTTTCCAATACACAATAATTGACATAACGAGTCTCAGGTACCTTGCACTTAATGATAATGATGGCTGACCCTGAAGCTTGATTTTGAGTGAAACTGACATTTATTAACTGCATGAAATCAACATGTATTAACTGTGTGAAACTGAAAGATATTAACTTTGTAAAATTGACATGCATTAACTGAGTGAAATGGCCCCAAAAATGTGTATTTTTAGTTGTCAAACTTTGTTTTTCGTTGTAGACCATAGCATTTTTTTCCCCCAGGGTATAAAACAAAGAAAATTATCTGAAATTAATTTGTGCATCTAGTTGAGCCAGTTTAGCCCAGTACTTGAAGCACTTAGCACATTATATATACTAATCATTATAATATATATATATATATATATATATATATATATATATATATATATATATATATATATATATATATATATATATTTTAAAAAG
>JAECUM010022018.1:0-12123 GCA_016617855.1 Megalonaias nervosa | reverse complement strand
CCAGAACAATACAAATTGTGCTTTACAGTGAAAATTCTGGACATTTTGTGTTAGCTTTCGTCTGACGTCATCATCCGCCATCTTGGATCGGAACTGAGATTCAGACTGTATCAATTTAGAACTGTTTATTCACAGGACTTATGTGTTTTCACAAATTTAGAACATATTTTTGGATCTTCGTAAATCGTAAGTCTTGTTTCACATATTTATCTTTTCACCGTGTTTTCTAGGGAAATAAATTATCTTTGTTAAAATTTACAAAGCTTGTTGTCTTCACTCTTTCTTTGTGTTACTTTGAACGAGCCGATACGTAACAATATATATATATATATATGATTCATCTATTATCGCTGGAGCCTCTACTCTGTAAATTTCTGTATATGATGTATGAGTTATAATTAGACACTACTTTGCAATAGTCTTTACTAGCTGTGTAGATGTTTCCTGTATTATCACAAAGCCTCTAATCACTGTATAAATTATTCACGGATATCACTAGAGCCTTTGCTCAATGTATATGTGTCTATTAATAGATAATTCATGTATTATCACTAGAGCCTTTACTAGCTGCATAGATGATTCATGTATTATCTCTGGAGTTTCTACTCGCTATTTGTCTTGGACGATAATTCATATATTGCCAATGAAATCGTACTCTCTGTAAGGATTATTTTTGGATTATCGCTAGAGTTTTACTCGCTGTGTAGGTGATACATTAATTAACGAATAAGTCTTTACACGGTATATAGATGATTCATAGATTACCACTAGAGTCTATGATCACTATATGTCTTTACAGATGATTCGTATATTATCAAACTTTACTCGCTGTATAGATGACTCATGGAGTACGTTATGAGTATATGCTCTTAAAATAAGTAACAGAAAAGAACAGGCTTTGTAAAATTCAACAAATAATTTATTTCCTTAGAATACGAAGTGAAAATGAGAAGAAAAAAACTTAGGTATTGCGAATTAAATCCCAAAATAATCCAAAAATTACAGGCACAAGTCCAAATAATTTAAAGTCCTAAAATAAATTCGGTACAAGTCCAGAATAATCCAAAAACTGACGGTGATGATACATCTGTAGTAGCTTGTAGTGTTGAAGGGCCAACAGTTTTTTGTTGAATCACAGTAATATAATTCCAGGTTTTAATTCACTATAAATTCCAGTGAATGCTTCTATCCAAGAATTTTATCAAAGCACTTTTGAATTTCCAGGTAAAATAATCACCTGAATTTAATTTGAAGAAATAAATTTTCCAACCCAAAAATGAAATACTGGACACAACATATAATACAATTTAGAAGTGCTAGGTCTTAAAGCAAAACTGAAAAAATCATATCAGTTACATCATTATATAGTTCTCTACTTGACCTCAGGTCACAATTAGCATTTTCTAAAATAAAACAATTACCAAATGGAAAATAACCTTCTAGAATAATCCTAATGTTTACAAAATAAAAACCATAACCTGGATTAAGTAGAATACATTAAAGAAATTCCAAAACATAGACCTGACCCAAATAAACATATCTGCTTCTGTTAATAATAATTCATATTTTAATCCCATACACATAGAGAATAATTTACCTATATATTAGTTGTTTACATAGAACAAAATTTTTAAAAAGTCAGGTGAAGCAGAATTTTGGACAAGGTGAAGTCCAACGTACAATATTACATTACAATAGCATGTAATGAAACAAAAAAGTATTAAAAAACCTAACAAACAAAGCATATTAAATATACATAACAAATATAATTAGAGTCTTTACTCGCTGTATGGGTGACTCATGAAGCATAACTAGAGCCTTTACTCGCTGTATGGATGACTCGTGAAGTATAACTAGAGCCTTTACTCGCTGTATGGATGACTCATGAAGTATAACTAGAGCCTTTACTCGCTGTATGGATGACTCGTGAAGTATAACTAGAGCCTTTATTAGCTGTATGGATGACTCATGAAGTATAACTAGAGCCTTTATTCGCTGTATGGATGACTCGTGAAGTATAACTAGAGGCTTTACTCGCTGTATGGATGACTCATGAAGTATAACTAGAGCCTTTACTCGCTGTATGGATGACTCATGAAGTATAACTAGAGCCTTTACTCGCTGTATGGATGACTCATGAAGTATAACTAGAGCCTTTACTAGCTGTATGGATGACTCAAGTATAACCAGAGCCTTTACTCGCTGTATAGACGATTCGTGGATTATCACTAGAAACTTGACTTGCTGAATAGAAAATTCATGGGTCATCACTAGAGCCTCCACTCGCTGTATATATTTAAATATGATTGCTGTATCGTCACTTTACCCTTTACTCGCCTTATAGATAATTCATGTATTATTACAAGAGCCTCAACGCGCTCTACGCTTTTATAGATGATTTAAGCCTCTTTAGAATTTCTTTCCATGTGATTGATCTCCAAGAACTGAACTCTCAAAGACCAAGATGGCCTAAAACACTTCTCTTTGAAACATAAAATAACTCGATATTTACAATGTTCAGCCTAACGTTTTCAAAAATAGGATTATTCGATGTTTCAGAAAGTAAAATGACCTATATAATGTTGAGTTATATAATGTTGAGTGTAGCAGCAGGAAGGGTGAACCCTACAACCTTTTACCTGAACCGTTAAGTAAAAATAAAATAACAAAAATAAGGTCAATAACGATAAACCGAGCCTTCTAACTATATTATTACCGTACGGTTTAATAATAAATCGTTTGGGTTAGCTCACCTTTGTTATTTTATTTTTGACTTTTATTATAGTGCGTTTAGTTTACTTGCCGGGTTACTCAATTTTTGTCATTCACCCTTCCTGCTGCTATGAATTTATCCAGATCAACTATTGCATGTATATACATGAAGTGAGTCATACATACATGTACTGAGATAGGTATGCGTACCGATTTTTCAAGGACATGTGTGGTAGTTCAAACAATAGCTGTGTTTATCGCCGGGGATATCTCCGCGGAGATAGGTATTTGTGTGCAGTTTATTTCCGTGTTTTAATTTTAAATATAATACATTTTAATCGGTTCATACATATAATGGCAAAATATCTTAATAAAATTATAAATATTTATTTATTTGTAAAATCAGATATCAAATGCTATTGCACAATAATTACATATAATAATTTCTAAAACATATATCCGTAGTCGAGTTCGTTAGCTCAATGTTAAAGTTGCTGGAAACTTTAATACTGATGTTTGCGGTTCGACCCCAGATCTCGCCGAGATGGGTTCGGGTCCCCGGGTCGCCCATATCTTTTAATAAGTAGGGGAGGAGGCATCCCCTGAGATTTCGATAAATCACCACGTATCTCGTGGTTGGATTCTATTTTGGATTCTACCCCGGGGTTTCGTTGGGGTTTTATCGAAATCGCAATGCCTAGACAGCCTTCTGAATTGCTAATATTTCGCTTTCGTCGATTAGAAATTCGCCGGGAGGTGTGTCTATGCAAATTTACCCCCTAAAATAATCAGTAGCATGCCTTGAGCTCTCTGCCCCATGGAAGAACCCCCAAATAAACATCCAGAAAGGGTGTTAGCCAAAAGAAACAGAACATGGGCGTGCCGCACAATACGTCATAAGAGAGACGACAATGTAAGGACCCCATGAAAGTCACACAGGCTATCGAGGGGCTCCATTGAAGGGTAACCGCTAGGATCTACTGATTATTTTTGATAAATTAAAATACAGACAAACATGCATACATACAGACATACATAGAAAGGGGAAATAATTCTCTAGCAGAGGAGCAGAGTTAATCACAGATTAACCAAAGATTTTATCCAGACCTATACGATATCTGGATCTTGGGTCATGAAGATTTATTGTTATAAATCCGAACGGAGCAGATTGTGCTTTTGAAAAGAAGCTTTAAACTTAATCATGTCCATGTCCCCTGAACACCAAGTATAATAAATATTCTGTAGAGTATAATTATCTACTCCATTAAACACAACCAAAATATTGCAGTAATCTCTGATCACTTTAGGTATCTGTGTATATCGTTGTGTAACATAAATCACGTCAGTATTTTTGTGACGACCTCGAGAAAATATTCTAGCTGGATTTGTTTGTCTGTCCAACATAACGTCATCGTACACCACTAAATTATTAATAAATCCATCTAGGTCATCTACAGATGGAGCCTCATCAATATCGGTAATAAAGTCAACAACATCATCTTCATTCAGCAATTTTGCATTTTCATTAAAATCTTTATGTACTTTGTAACAGTGTTGATCATCTACGGATGGTGCTACTAAATACAATTTACTCCATTTTAACCATCGCATTATTAAATTTAATAATAGTTGTGTTTTACCCGATCCAGATGGACCTATTATAATCATTCTTATCGAATTTGGTAATGCTGAATGGTGCTTCACTGGCTCCTGTTTTCGTGTCGCCGAAAAGTCAATTATATCCATATAATAAATAATATGAGTCTATATTGTGTTCGATGTAGATTATCTACACCTACTACTGGACTGACAACAATAATAACAAAAAATAAACGACGTGCATTAACAGGTAAATGTGTAAAATGCGGCACGAAAAAATATAAATTTATCTCCATGTCTGATTCAGGGACAAAGACAGGTGGAGATATAGCCGCTTTATTAGGAAAATTACCAGGAACTCCGTGGGCTAAATATGCCGGTGAGAAACACTTACCAGGATATAATTAGTGTGGTCCTGGAACCCGACTTGACATCCGACTTGATGATCAAGATCAACCAAGACCAGGAGAGTATCCAGTAAATAAGATTGATCAAGCGTGTCATGTTCATGACGTTCCATATAAAAGTAAAGATTCACAACAAACGCATCTCGCAAATGTAAAATTCATTCATGCATTAAATTCTATACCTAATAAATCTGTCAGAGATAAATTAGCTAGTTTTCTAGTAAAATCTGCCATGAAAGGTAAAATAATGTTAGGGGCTGGTAATTAATTATATAAATATTATAATGGAATCCATTTATTATAGCCCAAGAGGATATTGGAGAGGTAAATCAGCTATTACTAAATTATCTGAAGCAGCAAAAGTTTCACGTTCTGTTGCTGCAGCGTGGTTAGCACGACAGGTAATATGGCAAATTTATCTACCACCACCTAAAAATATTCAATATGCACATTTTGATGTCAGCGTCCCTAATGAGGTTCATCAAGCAGATATTTTATTTTTACCACACGATACCATTAAAATTGGTAAACGTCAGTCACGCACATACAATTACGCATTAACTGTCGTTGACGTTGCAAGTAGATATAAAGAAGCTGAACCATTATCAACAAAGACAGCGTCTGAAGTTTCATCTGCGTTTGAACGAATTTATCAGCGAGGATCTGGACCACAAGGTGGTCTACGATGGCCACAGTTATTACAGGTTGATCCTGGCAAAGAATTTCTTGGAGTAGTATTATCGTTAATGAAGAAACATAACGTTAAAATTAGACGAGGACATACTGAAATTCATCGTGATCAGGCAATTGTTGAACGATTTAATCGAACATTTGCCGAGCGGTTATTTGGATACCAATATGCAAAAGAAATATCTACTAACTTTAAATCTGGTGAGCGATCTCGTGAATGGGTTGCAAGGTTACCAAGTGTGATAGCTGCATTAAATAATGAAATCACTCGTTCAACTTCCATGAAACCTTCTATTGCGATCACAAAAAAAATATATACCCCGTAGTAATGACAGACAACAACCTCAACCAGTATTAGGTAATGCAACTGTAAGATATTTATACGAACCTGGTGAACTTGAAGGTGGTAAAAAAAGAGCAACTGATCCTATCTGGAGCGTGACTACACATACAATTTCTAGTGTGGTTAGATCCACTGGTAGACCTCCAATTTACAGATTAGATTCTACCGCACCTCAACGTGGATTTGTACGTGAACAATTACAGGTAATCCCTGAAGACACACAATTACCACCACATACAATTACATAACCAGAACCAGGGCGTCCAGCGCCCCGACGTCGATTACATTCAAGACAGGTCAGCATCACATTATCACGTGTATGACCAAGATCACTATTAATTCTATCTACGGTAAATTGTCTTGGATTATTATTCGAATATTGCCACAACATATTACAGTTACAACTTGCACAATTATTATTCTGTTGTGCTTTTAGTTTTATAATAAATTCAACATCAATATCAAAGTCACGCTTATTTTTTTTATCGCACTGCTTATAACCAGATAGTTTTTTCTTATTACGTCATTGCTAACAGTCTGATCATTATTTTCTGTAAAATTAATAATAACCCTATGTAGTTGAGATATTCTTCTGACTCTAGAAACTGCGAGATAGGCTAAATTCGACCATTCGATCCGATCATCTATAATCCAGATATTTGTATCAGAAATAGTTAACCCTTGTGAAGAGTGAATAGTTATAGCGTATCCTAACGTCCACGGTGATTTATTCATATTCAGCGCATTCTCAACGACATTAATATCTACTAAAACAATATCATTCAAGACAAGATTCTGTACTCGGACACTTTCAGTGTCTCCATCAGGAATTTCAACATCAATATTCTGTTGTCGAGTATCTGCTGGGCGATAACACAAGGGTACAGGTAGATCTGAAAACTTTTCTTTATGTAACAGAAATAATTTCTCCTGTAGTTCATCACGAACTATCTTTCTACTCGCTACTATTAAATCAGCGGGATTCCATAAAGTCCAAAATTCATTCATAGAAGTCTCTGGAATTACTCCTCGCATTATTTCACATTGTACTCTGTCTGGTTGTAGTCTGATTAATCTTTTAAATTCCTTCAGAGGTTCATCAATAGCTCTATGGTCATCATTTATTTCTTCATAATAATCTACGTTATTCTTCAGCCATTCATGTGGAGACTGTCCAATAAGGGGTGGTGGTTGACCATGATCACCACACATTATTATAGCAGTATTCTTCGTCAATAGCCATTCAAGAAACCGTGCATATCTCGTCCCATATAATATATTTAGGTATATATTTCTCACCCATTCGCTCAGGAGTCCATGTGTCTCCACACCATCTAAAGAAACTATGATAAGTACACGATTTTACTTCTCGCTCTTTTAATTCTCTGGCGAGTTTATGTGTCGGTGTCAAAACAATTATATCCGAATTATTATTCATGAATAATTTAATCACACGCGTTGTTTTACCTGAACCACCGCATCCGTTAAGATAAACAGTTTTATATCTAGCCACAGGATCATATACAGATGGTGCTGATGAATTTGATACCTGATTATTATTTTTGTGATATATTTCCTTAATTTCAACGTCGGCAGATTCAGAATAACTAAGTATATTTTCTTGTTTTATTCTCCATGACCCCCATTCACCATTACCAAGTAGCGGTTTTAATAAATCCGTATATTTTTTATTTATATAAAACGAATCCGTGGCGACTCTGACAGCATCACGAGAAAATCTATTTATCATAGACAGTATATTTATAGAAACATATGCCAACATAGATGATCTTAAATGAGTAAATTGTGGTGAGTCACCATCAAGATAACTCACAATTGTACCTAGTTTGGTTCCGTCTGATAAATAAGCATTACTCCGATTTATAAATATGTTTTTTGCTGTTGTATCAGCAATTATAAAATCGAGTTCAGCATCGTCCATAATTAATCTTGTACAATGTCTTTTATGATCATAGGCTCCTCCTTGAGTAAATTTACCAATTATCTTTCTACCAAGATCTTTTGCAAATTTTTCATCATACTCATCTCTGCATTTACGTATATTATTAGTAATTTTAATAATGTCATCTTCATTAAGATTAGGGAATTCTTTCCTGACATCATCAATATTAAATCTATTTGGTTCTGGTAACCAAATTTGTTTCTGTGGACTATATGATATAATGGCCTCACTCACCTGTAAAGATATTAAAATTCCAACATCAAGCATATATCGCAATAGTACTATTGGAACCCAACATCGCTCTGAAAAATGTCTTCCAAACCAAGTATAAGTAATCGGATGGAGATTTTCTGCAAATTCGAATGATTCTACATGAGCAAATCCGGTTAAATCAAAATCTGGTAAATGTCCGTTTATCGCAATCCTGGTCATCTCGTGTGATGGATGTCCGAATCTCTTAAAGTATTTAGAACATTCTCCGTATCCAAGAAAACTTCCAGGATAACATGCTACCATATCGACGGATATAACGTCACTATAATTGTATTTAGTATTCCATAATCCTCCGTGTCCATATTCTACGCAACTTTTATGAATATCTTCAAGAAATTCCGATCGTGTTGGTTTCCATAAATTTTTCTCCTGAGCGAAATGAGCCGGATGGAAATGTAAAACAATTATTTAATAATTGTCTAACTTTGACATCGTCTGAAGTATATTCACGCCAAAGGCGCTGCGCAAGATTTTCCATTTCTACATTAAGAGATTCTATACGGTAAATGTCACCATTAGGCCGTACAAACTGATCGTAATTATCATATTCCGAACTCTGAAATAACCAAACGGATACAGGGTCACTTTTACTGATATATTTGATAAAATCAAATATATGACCATCATAAAATTTAACTTTTCTATCTCGTGGAAATATTGTTACTGCTGAGGTCCATGCGTGCGAATTATGATCAATAATATCTATTGGAGCTCCATTTTTGTGTATTTTGGTTTATATAAAATCTCTCCCGTCAGCGTTTTTACCGTTATTGGAAATCTTAATTTCTTTTCTAGTTCAGCGACATCTTTGATAGACGCTCCGGTATCTTTAACTGATTCTGCCCAAGTATTTATTTTTTTACGTCGTAAATCTGTTAAACCATTACCACGTATCGCGTTTGTAAAATGTTCTGTAACTCGTTCAGCTACACAGTTTATTCTTGAATCTGACAGTTTCATAGGTTTTAGATCCCCGACATCAGGTTTATTATTCAGCGGAAATATTCCATATACAACTGCAGTAACTGGGTAGCTCCGTTCATAATATATCTTATCAACACCAGTCAGTATTCCGGGTTTAGATTTATTATTTAAGAGAACAATATTATTTCCTGACTGTATGTGTACTGGATCGCGTTTGTCACGAATAATCCAAATATCTTCTTTTGTATTTACAATAAATTTTATTAAAATAAAATATTTTTGATCATCAAGGTGATTAATAATTACTTTTCCTCGTTTGTCATTCATCATATTAGTAATATTTCCGACTCTGAATGTTGACCATGCATGAACTACGCCATCGTCACGAAATTCATTTTTTGCTTCACGAATACGATCGGTTACATCCTCATCCGTTAATGCCAGATCTTGCATCAAAGTAATAAATTTATATTCTGATAGTCTGTCAAGATCAAATCTAGCATGGGAAGGTTCAATTGCCGATAATTCCTCCATATAATTAAGACAAGTATTTAAATTAAAATTTTAGTATATATATAATGATTGAAACAAAGAACAAATGTGCTTGGCTCAGAATTGGATATACTTCTCTTTGTAATAAACCGTGCGTGAATGAATACTGCGGAAATCATGCACAGAGTATCAAAAATGGAAGTACAGGACCAATACCGTGTATTCAATGTGGTGTTGGAGTCAGAGGAAAAACTCAATTGTGTCTAAAATGTGGCGGAAAAAAATATAGAGAATTAAAACGATATTATAACAAAAAAATAATACATCGCCAGGTAAATCTCCTATACAAACCGTAGAAGATTATCTAGTCAGATTTCAAAATAATGATTTAGACAAATAATATTATTATATAAAATGACTCAGACAAATCAGACTTATGATGAAATGATCGACAATGATATTATAAGAGAATTAAGAAAAAAAGCATTTCGTAATAAATATGAATTTGTGAAACATCCAGTATATACAAATTATGAAGCATCACGAGATGGTGTAATCAGACACTGCAAATTAAAGAAACCGGTTGGTTGGCTTGATAAATTTGTTTATTTTAGATTTAATGTTGCTAGAGAAAAAAGATACTTATCAAGTAGATTCATATTCGAATGTTTTCGTGGAGTAGTTGAAAATGGACTTGTAGTTGATCACATTGATCGAGACCCCAAAAATAATCGGTTATCTAACCTGCAAGCTATTACACCTAGTCAGAATGCTGCACGCGGAAATACTGGAAAATGTAAAAAGTTTGCAAGAAGATCTATTAAATCCATAAATATACAGACAGGCCAAGAAATAACTTTCCCCTCAATTAATGCGGCTGCAAAATATTTTGGCATACATTCACAATCAGTACAATTTGTCGCAAATAAAATATACAAATCTGCATTTTCGAAAACATATAATCAGCGGATAATATTTGAATATATCTAACTCTGTCTTACTAATAAATAAATTGTATATAGTTCGACTCTATATTTTACCATGGATACCTTCACCGTCGCTGCTCTCAGTGTCACTTTCACTTTTGACAGAATCAAATAACATAATTTTTCTTAATTGCATTACACGATTATCTACAATCTTCTTTTTCTCGTATTCACGAGATAGTTCGGATCTGATATTTTCGATCGAACGTGCAAGAGGCGCAAATAGTTTTACCTGCTTTTCATTTACCATCGCCAAGGATTCTAACATAGACTGATAAATTGATTTTACAAATTTATAATTGGATGGTAATGTGTATTTATTGTCAATTTTTCTTTGTTTTAATATTTCATAATCGCATAATATTTTTTCAGGATCGAGATTATCAGATATATTTATTCCGTTATGCTTTAATTTTTTAATAGCAGAAATAATATCATTTATATTTTCTTGGTTCATATATAATAATTATTTCTTTAAAATAAATAATATCAGTCTCTGAATAATTATTTAAAAAATGTAGTCCCATAAGCCCATCAGATAAAGAAATCTGTAACTATTTCATGAATCAGAGGACCTATTTACCCATCAGATTAAGAAAAATCAGTAAAAAAAAATATATTATTTCAGAATCAGATTATTTTTTCCCTTATTATATTAGGAAATATTTAATCAGACGTTCTACGAGCGTATATATAAATTAATATTAAGAGATTCTTGTCTTAGATCCAAAATGTTTCCTGCCTGATCAGTGAGTTTGAAATTTATTCTTGTCAGAAATGGATTATGAACTCGTAAATAAATTGGGTTAATTGGTTCAGACACAATTAACCAACCGGGTGGGTCTTTAGGGCTAAATGAATATAGTATATACCCCTGTTCCGCAGTGCCACTGCGGTGATTAGATTTTGAAAGATCTACTTGATAACTATCACCAATTACGTCACATACCAGATTGACTGCAATTGTTGTTGTTATATTTACAATGCCTGGCGATATATGACGTCCGGCACCAAAAGGATTGTTATTATGTTTTAGTATAACTGGTGGTGGGGCTTTTTTTTTCCATGATTCACATATTCTTTTAAAGTGTTCTTCAATAAGATCATTTAATGATTTCTTCATTTCAGCGTTATTTAAATCTGGTATAACAAATGTTTGTAAATTTTTTTCTGTCATTTTATAATGATCAAGAAATACTTGTTTAGATTCTGGATTTGTGTAACGATTTCCATCGAGTTTAGTCGCGGTGTTTATAATACTTCGATTGACGATGTATAAATCGAACAAGATACCATTTAAATGTTTTATTGACTCGATTATTTGCTGCTTTACACTTCATTATAATGTTGTGATAATGAAATAAGTAAATTTCTTAAATCATTAAACGTTTTATCGTATTCAGGTTTAAGAGTATCTAAAAAATGTTTAATAAATCTTACATCAACAGTATAGTAACTAATCTTCGTCCTGGTGTCTATGTTAACAATAAATAATGCTTTATTCAACTTGGGGATTCTTTTACCGTCAAAATCTGTAAAGTAATATCTATCTTCGTTTGGAAATCCAAATCTTGTATTACTCCATGGTTGTTTTCCTCGATATTCTGGATCTTTAATGAATTTTTCTTCACCCGTTTTAAATTCTTCTAGTTTTGGTTCTGAAACTCCATTATAAACAGGTGGAACATCAGGCCATCCTAATACTGATCTAATCGAACTTTGATAAATATCTTC
>JAECUM010022017.1:0-38145 GCA_016617855.1 Megalonaias nervosa | reverse complement strand
CACAGACTTAACACTGTCATATACCACCACACAATCACACGGATGTTAAATAACACAGACTTAACACTGTCATATACCACCACACAATCACACGGATGTTAAATAACACAGACTTAAGACTGTCATATACCACCACACAATCACACGGATGTTAAATAACACAGACATAACACTGTCATATACCACCACACAATCACACAGATGTTAAATAACACAGACTTAACACTGTCATATACCACCACACAATCACACGGATGTTAAATAACACAGACTTAACACTGTCATATACCACCACACAATCACACAGATGTTAAATAACACAGACTTAAGACTGTCATATACCACCACACAATCACACAGATGTTAAATAACACAGACTTAAGACTGTCATATACCACCACACAATCACACGGATGTTAAATAACACAGACTTAACACTGTCATATACCACCACACAATCACACGGATGTTAAATAACACAGACTTAAGACTGTCATATACCACAACACAATCACACGGATGTTAAATAACACAGACTTAACACTGTCATATACCACCACACAATCACACGGATGTTAAATAACACAGACTTAAGACTGTCATATACCACCACACAATCACACGGATGTTAAATAACACAGACATAACACTGTCATATACCACCACACAATCACACAGATGTTAAATAACACAGACTTAACACTGTCATATACCACCACACAATCACACGGATGTTAAATAACACAGACTTAACACTGTCATATACCACCACACAATCACACGGATGTTAAATAACACAGACTTAACACTGTCATATACCACCACACAATCACACGGATGTTAAATAACACAGACTTAAGACTGTCATATACCACCACACAATCACACGGATGTTAAATAACACAGACCTAACACTGTCATATACCACCACACAATCACACAGATGTTAAATAACACAGGCTTAACACTGTCATATACCACCACACAATCACACGGATGTTAAATAACACAGTTTCTGTCAATAAATCCACTGGATTGTAGAATACAGTAATAACCTGATTGCTGCTCTCAATCATACATTGGAAGGTTTGAAAGTGAGTCATCTGTATTTATCTTCACTCTCATCAGACACTGATGATACTTTTGTTCAAATGTCCCTAAAGATCTTGAAATTTTTTCTGTGCAATGAAAATGTTCTTTAGGCATCTGCCCCAGCATGGTGTTGCCATGGTGACAGATGTTGTATACACTACAATGATTAATGTTGCCATGACATCTGCAGTATGAGAAAAGTATAACATTCTCCCCTTGTGAAGCTTTCTAAAGTTAAACTCCATCAACCATGTCTGAGGGTTTGAGAGTAAAAAATAAATCGGTGTAACACACTGATCTGGTAAGTGTGCCACCAGTCCAATGTGTACTCGGATTCAGAGAATGCTTGTCCAGTCTCAGAGATATGCTCCGGAAATTAAAGTGTGGATAACTGATTGATGGATGTAAGAATTTACAGAAAAACGTACAAAAAGATACGAAATATTGAAAGTGAAGAATTGTGAATTTCAAATTCAGGACCACTAGTCAAATATGTGTACCAAGTTTCATAAAAATACCTTTAGAAAGACATAGTGATATCTATATCCCTTTGTATTACATACTTGGGATATACAAATAAATCATGGAAATAATAAATGATGTTAATTCAAACCTTGATTAAGATATGTACATACATGAACTGCCATGGGAAAATCATAGTGATCCTTATCATCTAGATACTGGATATGGTCATAGCTGTTTCTAGGAGCAAAGTTCCCCGGTATGTAAGGGCCCAATTCAATAACATGGACCTGAAATCATAGAAATAAAATATTCTGCACACTGGATATTGATGGTGATAAGAGACAAAACCTTAATGACAAAAAGTATTCCAGCTAGCTATAATTAAAAGGCACATTACTCTGCCTTTCTTTTCAAGCATGGCTCTATTTTCACCCATGCTGCCCTTCTGTTTCATACAAATGCATTGTGTAGTACTGAAGTTATTATCTGAAAATGAAGTGCAGTAGTTGAATCTAAGTTAAAGACAATGTCCTTGACCTTGAAACTATTGATCCCACAATCAACAGGGTTCTTCATGGGGTTGTGGAGATAAATGATGTCCAGTTATCTAGAAACGCAAAGGTCACATATAGTTTTAGTAACAGTGACCTTGAGCTTGAAGGAATACACTGACAAATTAGTAACATTATTTCTTGGGTTAGGGGCAACAAAATGCATTAACATATGTTCATTACAACTTAAATTACCAAAAATATGTTCATTACAACTTAAATTACCATCCAAACACTTTAACAGAAGCCTACCTACCCATTTGGATGGATGAGGGTAACACAATATACCTCTATCACATTCATGGTGGATTGTAAAAAACACTGACACCATCACTTCAAATTTTTAGATGTTGCCAAAGAAAGATACCAAATTGCAGTCTGCACCTTTAAAAATAATTGACAGAAAGTGTCAAGTCTCAGTCAAATTATAGGAGACATACATACTGACAGAATGTGTCAAGTCTCAGTCAAATGATAGGAGACATGCATACTGACAGAAAGTATCAAGTCTCAGTCAAATGAAAGGAGAAATACATACTGACAGAAAATATCAAGTCTCAGTCAAATGATAAGAGACATGCATACTGAAAACCATTTGATGAAGATGCTGGAAAACAAGTATTAAATGTAATTGGCAGTAACTGTATCAAGCAGGAATGTAAGTTTTTACTATACCACATGAAGTATAGCATGACCTTATCATCCTCCCCTTCCATGTGCATGTCACTGTTCAACTACAATGTGGATTAATTCTCTTTTCGAGTATAATTTTTCATGTTTTTTTGTGCACCCACACAAACAATGATTTTTCAGACATACACAAATTTGTAAAGCCTTCATCTAGTCTCTGCCTACATAGACTGTATCTGCAAATATGCAGATATCAGTCCTGGTAAACAAAAATACATTAAAAATTGCACCTCCTTGTGGATTGTTTCCATCAAGCACATGATGTCAAAATATGCACAACATCAAAAATTACATTATGCTAACAAACCAGAAATTTGGTGCCTCATTTTTATTTCACATTTTTTTCCCCAGACATTGGTTTGGTGATGACAGTTAAGTAAGCCTGGTCACCCAAATAAGCCTTCATCTTATGGGTTGACACCTAGTTTCTTCACAGGTGGAACTTTTTTACCTTTGACCTCTACATTAGCAACCTCAAATCCGAACAAACTGGTACCCAATATTTGAAAGTAAATCCACAGTATCAATTGGCTTACACTGTGGATGCTTCTGAGAACCCTTAAGGGTTACCTTCCCATGACTCTGAACATCCCTGGTGGCCACACAGAGGATAGTGGATTTTGTTGCATTGTCATGAAACCTGTAGGGGGCAAAGCAGACGGCATGTGAAGCAATACACTGAGTGACATCTTCGTCTGTGTTGTATAGCTGTGTTACTCCTGAGATTTTGTCATCCTGCAGAAAAGAAGGCCTAGGCATAATGTTAAACGAATCCTGAATTTTTATTTTTATTACATTGTGAATTAAAAGAACATTTAAAAACTTAATTAATGCCTCAATTCTGATAACATATATATAACCTACGCATTCATTAAATTTCTCAGGTGAACATATAAAATAAATTATATTCAATGGATTTCAATCAGCATATGAGATGAAATTAATATTACAAAATAAACTGTCGATGTCTAGAGATCCCAACCCATGAAAATCCTCATCAACAATCTTCACATCAAGCTTTCAAATCTAGACTGCCCATCCGGAAAGGATAACACATTCATTAAAGGTATCAAACTTCTGTCTTGCCAATATATACTTTATATTCAGCAACAATTACAGTGCAGTTAGAATAAATGGGTATCCATTTCTCTAATTTCCAGAATAATGAATTCCTTTAACATTTTTGGGCCTGTAAAACAATAACCATAAATATTAGTTTTCCTCATGAATTATCTGCATCTTCCTTTTCTCTCCATCCTCTGGGAGCTGCAGTATCCAAGTTGCTAGAGCAATGAACTTGCAATAAATGGGTCACTGATGTTGATACCTGCCCAGGCCAGCAAACATCTTTGCAAAAGGCATTTAGTTCCTATTTCCTTAGCATGGTATAGTCAATATGTTAAAAGTGCCTTTATAACCATCCAATAAACCAACTCTTCATCTAAGCTGCCATTTTTTTTCTCACCAATTTATTGTCTAACCAACTAACTTTTGACATTAACATTTTTTTTTGCATTCAGAAACTATATTCTGTATATTGGATGAATAAAGATAAGATTTTCAAGTTGAACACTGTGTATGGCTGTCCAAAAGCATATCCAACCTGGACCATTTTAATTTAGGACTAACAAGACATCATAAAAAAAATCTTTCACTGAAAGCCCCATGTCAACTAGACAACATAAGAAGTCTTTTCATGAAAAACCACATGTTGATGTGACAATCCATTCAACAGAAGCAGCAATAAAAAATTTTCAAGATAGTTGAGATTATAGTTTTATTAGATGTAAGATTGGAGCAATTTTCATTTTAACCAACTACATGTCATTAGAGGTCTTATAGTGAATAACCATGTGGACAGACCAACTAGACATCATAAGAAAATCTGATGTCAATACAACCATCTGTTCAAGAGAAGTAGCAATAATAAGAGGGCCACTGTGGTGCCATAATTGTTTGTCAGACTGGCACCATTTATATTTAGGACCAACCAGACAGCATAAGATGTATTTTAGCTGGTTGGTTGATTTTTTAATGGTTCTTTTAACACATGACTGGCTATGTTTTGCTGAGGAAATGGAACTCAAGTGCCTTTCCCAAGGACATACCAAGGCTGCCAACCTGGGCAAGCATTGAACCCCCAATGCTTGGATTACAAGTCTAATGCTTTCCAAATGAGGTACCATGGCTCCCTAAGAATGGTGTGAAAATTCCTTGTTGATACAACCATAAATTCATTATAAGGAGTAACAAGATTTTCAAGATGGTCAAAATACCGTATGTTTGATTGGTGCCATTTTCATTCAGGATCAACTAGATATCATAATAAGTATTTGCTGAAACCCCCACATCAATGTTATCATCTATTTAGGAGTAGTGGCAGTAACAAGATTTTCAATCTCACTGCCTGTTGGCCAAACTGGACATATGTGGGTCACCCTTTTCATTTAGGACCAACTACATTTTTGGGATAAATGGAAGAGAAGGGAAAATAAATATGTGCTAACAGATGTCAGTTGCCAGATGAAAGGCTATCACATAAGCTCCTCTGGTCTATGACCAGTAAACTCCTATTTTCATATGTAATCTGAATGAATACACTAAGCAAACGGAAACATATACAAATTTTCTTTAAAATCTACTTAGTAATGTAAACAATATTTGATTGTCAATCAGCTGCATTTGCACACTTTTAAAGATGTGGGAGATTAATTTCCAACATTTATGTTGCAAGTCTGGGGTACTTAAGTTACCACGATGGATACAGTTGCGTCATCACGAAATTGTATCTGGTCTATTACTGTTATACTGGTTTACAGATACGCCGTTGAAATAAAAGGCCATTTTGGAACTGTTAAAAAGTCTCACAGATGAAGTATGTTAAGCTATATAATAAATTATGAAGATGAATTAAGGTTATGGAGATGCACAAAGAACAAGTTTACAAGGCTGTCAGATTCATGCAACCAACTCCAAGAACCTACTGCTTTTCACAACAGTAAGGTAACTACAAATAACCTGCTACATAAACTCAAAATCTGTAAAATCTAGATTCTCTGACATACTGCTAAGATATGTGCTGTTTCATACAAAATCAAATTATATCCAAACTTTCCAACAACCATCAAAACTGCTAGTCACTTCAAAACTGCTAGTCACTTTCAATCCTGTTGCATACCCAGAATGCACTGGACAGTCAGAATTTTGGACAATTATTGCTTTCACAGGTACAAATCTTACAAATATTACAATATCCTGTGCATCAGTAGAGTTGCTGACTGAGGAAATATTATCCCTTACAGAAAATGAATAACTTCAGTAAACACTGAATGATCCACATATTTCACATTAATAATAATAATAATAATGAGGACTTTGTATAGCGCCTAATCTTTAGAAGCTCTAAGCGCTTTACAACATTTGACAACACTTAAAAAAACATATATAATGATATGATTACAAAAATAAAAACAAACACCACAAAATTAGAAAACAGAAAACATGCTGTAAATATTTAAGGTAAGGATACATTATTAGGTCTTTAAGTCTGTTCTTGCAGTTGAAATAGGTGAGTTTAAGAGCGCTCTTGAATGAGATCACTGTGTCTTTGTGTCTAAGTGCAGTGGGCAATTCGTTCCACGTTGCTGGGCCCTGGTATGCAAAAGAACGTTGTCCATATGATTTCATCTTCATAGTGGGAATGATGAGAATACGAGTGTCAGAAGAGGAGCATAAGCATCTTGCAGGTGTGTACACATGGGTGAGGTCAGATAGGTATGTTGGACTGGAGCCTGTCAGTGAAATGTAGCACAGAGAACAACTTTTGTGTTTAATTCTGGATCGTATGGATAGCCAGTGTAGGGTACAGAGCAGGGAAGAGGCGTGCTCTGATCGTGGTACTCTAAGGATGATCCGAGAAACTGTGTTTTGAACTTTTTGAAGTTTCTGGAGTAGATATTGAGACGAACCAGACAGAATTGAGTTACAATAGTCCAGTCTTGAAAGTACTAAGGAACATACAAGTGTTTTAGTGGCATCAACTGAAAGATACTTGCGAATGGAGCTGATGCGTCTCAGCTCAAGATATGCAGCCTTGCATATGTTCATGACATGTTGGTGCAATGAGAGAGTACTGTCAAGAGTAACACCTAGGTTTCATACTGACTGTGTGAATTTAATGTTGGTGTTGCTGATATTTATTGTCTGAGGTAAAGGATGTGAATGAGAAAGTCTTTGTGTTGTAATCAGAATGGCTTCAGTTTTTATCATCATTCATCTGCAGCTTGTTACATGTCATCCATGATTTCACATCGGAAATGCACCTCTCTACGCCTTGGATGGTAACTTCAACTTCAGCTGGATGGCTAGATTTGTATATTTGGGTGTCATCAGCATACAATTGGTGAGACACTGGATGATGATCTATGACACTTGAGAGTGGCTGAGTGTATAGAATGAAGAGAACAGGTCCAAGAACAGACCCCTGTGGAACACCACAACATAGATCAACTGGGCTGGAGTGTTTTCCATTTGTGGACACAATTTGTGTCCTGTTGACCAAGTAGGACTTGAACCATAGTAAGGCCATATCATGAATGCCAAATACATGCTGGAGACGGTGAAGTAATATATCATGGTCTATAGTGTCAAATGCTGCAGACAAGTCAAGGAGAGTGAGGACTGTAATCTTTCTGCTATCCAAAGCAGAGAGAAGGTCATTGACTACTTTCAGAAGAGTAGTTTGAGTACTGTGGCAAGGGCGATATGCAGACTGTACATTGCTAAAAAGACTGTTTGAATTCAGATGAGATACAAGTTGGGATAGAACAACTTTTTCTAAGATTTTTGACATGAATTGGAGATTAGAAACTGGGCGGTAGTTCTTTAAATCATTATGGTCGAGTGTTGGTTTCTTCAGCAGAGGCTTTACAATGGCAGTTTTGTAAAATGATGGGAATTCCCCAGATGAGAGAGACGTATTAATAACATCAGTTAGTGAAGGCAATATTGGATCTATCTAAGCACTCTAGCAGCAATGACATCGGAATCAGATCAAGTTCACATGACATCACATTACACTAAACTGCTTTGTTCCAAGCAGTTCATTTTCCTTTAAAATGACATTTTACCAATCAATGTTTTACCCACAATTTTTATATACATTTTTATGTACATATACTTTTATATTCATTCATCCCTGCTGACAATTACTGATTATCCCTACATTCCAAACTAATGTGACTATATATCATTCTTTGTTTATTAACACTGCTTTCACTGATAACTTATCTTATCACCCACTGGTAATTCACTAATATTTAATGATGCAACAAAATTATGATTCTTAACAGTGTAATAATCTGAATTAAATATCTGAAGAAAAATATTACAGACCTCTGGAGTAAGACCCGTCACAGCCAGCCATTTTAGGCTAGGATCCGCCTTATAGGCCACTATCTCAGAAAAGGCCAGACGAGGGTGTCGAACAAACATTTTCTCTGGCTGAGAATAATGTCCAGCTGAAAAAAGAGCAACAAACCAACCAATCATAATTGCTAGTTACCTGAAATTCCAGTAGGATATCACTGGTCACTGATAAAAATTTAATTCCATTGACTGTAATATTAATAGTTGGCTAAATTACTACATTTTCATGACAAGACTGGCAAAACATGCTTACATCCTAAGCACAATATAGCCAACTGGAAACTTAAGAATAATGAAAATCATATGCTGCATGGCTTGGATTTTGTTTCTAAAAAAATCATCTTGTAGGTGCCCATTAAATAAATTCAGCCTCATCAGATCTCCCCGTTTGCATCTAGTAGTACTTGAGTGGCAACAGTGATAAAATGAACACAGTTTTAGGTTTAAATCCACTAATGTGTACCCATCATATATAGCCTACCATGCATTAAAAACTTATGTTAAACTTAAAACAACAATAACTAATGTGTACAATTTACCCATATATATGCTTCTTAAACAATTATGTTTCCTGTAATATATTTCATCAAATCAGTGAGCTTCAGGTTTTAAACATGGTAGTTATGTAGCTCATAAAATAATTAGCTGCCTATCATCTGCACTACAGAGGAGGATTCAAACCCTTTATCTAATTTGAGAGTTTTAAAGACTAATTTTAATTACTGGTTGTACTTTTTTTATTCCCGTATAATGAAACTAGATTACAAAAGTGAAAACCAAAAGTTTTCTAAGCAGAAGCTTAGGAGATTCCCTCCTTTCTCCTGTGTGGCACTGTGGCATAAGTCAGTATTTATAAGCCATGTGGAACAAAGCCTGGACAGCAGGTCACAGTCATTCAGATTTGACACACAAACATAAAGCAATTGCCCAAAGGCAGTAATCCAGTTATACAGGTAAAGACAGGCATGGCACCCTGACCTTGATTCTGTCTGCCTGACCCCTCAGAATTCTACCTATTCACTTGTTAGATTGCTGCCCCATCTTTTTCCAGTACCATGCCCTTTCCCAATAAGCATATGGCCTATGTTACTAAAAGTGAACAGTCCAGAATGAACTTTTTAGTATCTGCCAATATGGCATGCTAAAATGCTGACATCACGAACACTGATGTAACATTTGCAGACTAGAAATGGCTTTATTTAGAGACTGAAATAAATTGTAACATGCTACTGAAGATTAGCTAATTCATCTGATAATTAGTGATGTGTGTTTTTCAAAACAGGTGCTTGTGTGAAAATGGCAAATTAGTGGGTGACTTGATCCTGAAAATCTCAACAGACAGTTCAGTGGAAGTAATATCTGTACCAGATTTTAGGCAATTGCTGACTCAAAAAACACTTACATAAGCATACATGTTGAGTTTTAGGGCTTATTCAGTGTACTGAGGGGATGTAGGCTGTTGTTTCTTCACAATGAAATGCATATAATGGTGAGATGTTCTTACATTTAGAGGCAATGAAATTATTTCTCTTAAGGATAATTGCTTATGAAATGCTTAAGTACTTAACTTTTTAAAATTTTATATCACTAAGGGTCCAAGCAATCAAAATTGCAAAAGAGACACGTTTAAGTTTGTGTGCCTATGTTTGTAATACTCTTGGATGAATATCTATTCTCAAGTTAAGGTCATTACATAGAGTATAGGAAAATGTACCTGTCACCAATTGTCTGAACAAATAACAATGGAATGAGTATTGAAAACTTCATTAAATCCGCACACGATAAAGTGTACACAATCTTCATTATCAATACAATAGAAAAGTGTATTTTGGTGAGTGGACAATTTTTGGCATGACACAATTATTGAGATCGCATCAATTTTCTGCAACAAATGCCTACATATTGGATTTATTGCACTCCACAAATAGCTCAAACCTGCAGATCACATCAGTTTTCTGCAACAAATGCCTACGCATTCAATTTATCGAAGGCCATAAATAGCTCAAAACCTGCTGAAGGTCTTGTATGCTTTTGTAGACTTTTTATTTTTCTTCACAGGACTGTTATTGTGATTATTAAAACTGTATACATGTGCATTTTCCTTTTTTTATCATTAATCCAATATCTCTCTGAGTTCATAGCATTATGACAAATTTATGTAATAAGTGTTGTCATAATGATTAAGTCATAATGTAATGGTCACATCATTCTGAACTGTGCAGTAGCCATTGATTTTACAAAAACAGACTACCTTAACTGATAGATCATGCCAGTTGTTGTAAGTGCATTAGGCATCACTCTGAAAAAAATTACAAACTTACTCTTTAACCATGGATTCCAGTGGTATACTGCATGATCTGTAACCATGGCAATATAATCTGATGACACCCATGTCCAATATACCAATGGATCATCCATTCTGGTCTTTGCGATCATTGACTTGGTCTCCACACTGAAAACCTCAAGCCGCAGTCCAGCTGTAGAAAAAGAAAAAAAAAACTTTAAGCAAGGTTATGTCCCACCTGCACTACTGTAAACCAAAAAATGTGTTTAAGAAACATGCATCAAAGAGCATAAATCCCTTCAAGCCATGGTTTTTACCTAGGCATATAACCTAAAGGCAGGAGAACAAGGAATGTACATGACATCATATTCCTAATATGATGAAAATTTGATGAAATATAAGTAACAGAGAACAAAGGCCCAATCTGAAGACATATCAAATGGAGTTGTATAAAGACATGCCAATTCTCCCAATTTAGTTGGGAGTCATCCCAACTGTGTATAGAAAACCTGACAGTCCCAAGTGGGAGCAGAATTCTCCTGATTTAAAAAACATGATAAAATATTTTTTCTGATTTGTTCCAAATTGACAAGAAGTAATCAGGGCAATCATCGTATAGACATGAGAGTCCTCCATACATTGCTGAGTGGGAAAATGTGTTGATCAATTGATCATTTTAGCTGTGCTGATATTTACAATGACAAAATTCAGTGGCTGAAAGACCCTCAGATGTGCATGTTGTCATTACAAGAATACATCAAAAGAATAAGACGCAGTAGCTGGGTGGCAAGTTCAAAGACTTTGACTAGCTACTGAGTGGTGGGAAAATGTGCTGATATTTACAATGACTGAATTCAGAGGCAGAAAGACCCTGAGATGTACATGTGGTCATTTTAAAAATACATCAAATGAACAACGTTAGCTTTCATTACTGTGTTCATTTCATAGTGTAGCCAAATAAGTAGTGCATGTGACCTCGAAATCAGACTTAGACAAATGCTGTTTGCAAACTTGGATAAGTATTTTGGGAATAAATGGCAAACTGACCAAGATTGTAATGAGATTCAGAAGAGTGTTAAAGGTGCAGGAACTGACAGTTCAGACAGGACAGTAGCCAAGTGTAAGAAAGTGCGTGATGCCTTAGTGGTTGGAATGACACCTTTCTTTGGAGTGGCAAAGTCAGTCTCACTCTGATGGACAAACAAGAGCTTTATACACTAAGTCTGATGATAATCTGTTAAAAAATGAATCCTCTACAAAGTTCACAAGCTCAGCCCATTACATGAAGCAATGCCTCATTAATATTCCTAGATGTCATTCATAATCAAACCTATCCAAGACCACAATGACATAAGCTTATGCACCAAGTTTGATCACAATCTCTTCAACATTGAATTTTCTTCAGTATTCACAAGCATTTGTTGGTGAATGGATGATACATGATGGACGATGGATGCTATGGGGCCATACGATGCACTTAATTGTCTTTCAGCCAAGTGAGTTAAAAATTAGCCAAAAATCATACATGTAATTCAAACCGGAAGTAGGGCACAAATACAGTTTTAAAAGCCATCAACAGCGCATAGCATTTTATAGCTGAAATCTAATACTTTTCAAAGTTAACAAATTTGGAGGGACAAAACCCACTTGGATTTCTAAGAGCTCAATCCACATATTACAGAAACCTCTCAGAAAATTGTGAGTCTCTGAATAAAAAACAGTTGACCTTTTGTGGAGATTAGATAAAAAGGAAAGACTAATGAAGAAATGATTTCAGCTGAAACATTTGCATAAGTATTTTGATAATGTGTCTTCTTTGAATCTTATTGTGTCTTTCAAGATGTATTAACATGAACAATTAAGGGCAGTCAATTTTTTTTCTTGATCCATTTATTTTAAAATGAAGAAATGTATGCTTTCTCCCAAATCAAAAAGCCCCCAAAAGTAGAGAAATATTACAAGTTCAAAAATGCTAGAAAATCAGAGTTTAAGTAGGTACAGGTGAGTAGCAAAGGTCCTGAGTTTACATTGTGTTACCATACATGAGAAGTAAATTTTAAGACAGTATATGGGAGAAGAAATGAAATCACTAGGCAAATACAGACACCATGACACAGGAGCAATGATTCTTCTGTAGTTGTTGTTGTTGTAGGGTTTAACTCCATGTTTCAGCACAAGATAGGCTATACATGGCAGCCAGTATTAATGGTGGTGGAAGAACCGGGGAAAACCCCGGAAAGAACCACCGACCCATGATTCTTCTGTAACAAACAAATGTACTTTGAAGGCCTTATTTGAGACTGGATCAAAAGTTCTGTACTTGTCACATTCCAATACTGATACCCAGAGGACATTCTCTATCCTTTAAAAATACTAAGTGATTTTGGGACCAGAAAACTAATGACAGCCTGTTAAGTGTGAAACTTAATACCAGTACACACATCAGTTGTCACCAGCCATAAAATTGTGAAGGAAATTTTAGAAAACAGTGAATTATGAGATATACAATTGATCCTTTTTCATTTAATTGACAACAGTACAGTGAAAGGTATTCATTATTATTGTTACAGTAATATTTGTAATCAGAATCTGATTCATGTTATATATTTTGCTGTTTTATTCGCAAAAAAAATTAAATGTGCTTCCAATCAGCCAACCATCTGTTTTTCAATGCTGATTCTAGCACTTCCCCCTGCCCCGGCAAAAGAACCCACAAAAAACCTACCTACCTACCCCAATTTTAAAACCAGTTCAATAGGAAACACATATTTTTTGCTTAATATGAACAGAAAACATGAGGCACAAAATGTACTTGTTGTTTTCAATCACCCTTAAAATGTGTAAAATTAATGCTAATAGCAAATCCTATTAATTCAGAGGCAAATTTTCTGATCAAAATTTGAAATCTACTGATGTGATATCCAGGTTCTATCACATTGTAAAAAGTTTCAGACTTCATGTAAAAAGTTTGACTTCTTCACCTCATGGCTCAATCCAGGGTTGACGAACCCCAAGATGACAGTGAACTGGGAAAAAGGGATGTGTGAGCTCATAATAATAATTCAGATATGTAGTGAACTGGATGATGGTTTATTAAAACATAATAGATTCAATGAGACAGGATAGGTAAAGGAAGGAGAGAAGTGTGTGATAATGTAACATTCCTTGCATATAGTAAATTATGTTAGGTTTTAATAAATGTAAGTAATAAAGTATAACATGGGGGAAAAAGTAAACAACAAAAGTATTCTATATTTATAAATATGCTGATTCAGTCACACATGACTATTAAGCAATGGGTCATGTGTGGTCAAGAATATAGGAATAAAGGTAGTACAGATAGAAGAGTAATAGTTGAAGCTTGTGAAACAGCGTCAATGTTTGCATCCCTTCACGCTCCAACCAATCTGTCTACCATGGTGGTGATGAGATAAATGAATCTCAACTGACACAGCCCTGAAATCCTCTAGGTCTTACTTGTAGCTGGCTATTGCATTAGAATAATATGTTGGAAAGCCCCTGCTTGTGACATACCAAGTCAGGAGCCTTCAGCAATTGTTTTGGTAATCTGTTCCAAGTCCCAATTGTGCATGGAAAGAAACTGAACTTTAACAGTCTGTTGCTGCTGACATCAACTGGAACATCTTTATTTGATTTGCCTTAGTTTGGCTATACGCTGGGTCAAATACTTGTTTGCAGGAATGCCCACTAGGTTGTTTGCTATCTTGTATAACATGGTTATCTGGACCTTGGTTTGCCTCGATTCAAGTGATTCCGACTAGAGATGATTCAACACTGCACTGATGTTGCTAGTATTTCTGTATCAGTTTGTGGTGTCTCTAGCAGCTCTCCTCTGAATCATCTCTAATTTATTCCTCTGTATCAGTTTGTGGTGTCTCTAGCAGCTCTCCTCTGAATCATCTCTAATTTATTCCTCTGATCTTTGTTATGTGGGTTCCACACAGCTCAGCAGTACTCAAGGCCAGGTCATACAAGCAAAAAATATGCTGCACTTCTTACTTCCTCTTTGCCGATTTGGAGGTTGCAGCACTGGAAACCAAGGTTGCTGTTCTTTTTTTTCACCATCTTGTCGAGGTGGCATTTCCATGAGAGGTCTTTAGAGAATTCCAATCCAAGATACTTTGTAGCCTGCTCAATAAGTAGCTTGTGCCTCTTGAGAGTGTAATTGGAGATGATGGTTCAGGTCTTCTTATAGAATCTCACAAACCTTGGAGGCATTGATTTCCGGGTAGACTAAACAGCTGTCTGCAAACAGCCTTGTGCTGGATCTGACATTTAAAATTAGGTCATTGATGAACATCAGGAAGAGGGTGGGACCCATTACACTCCCCTGAGGTACTCCTCTAACAAATGATGCTATGTCAGATGTTGCTCCATCTACAATAACACTCTGCGATCTGTCTGTCAGAAAATCTCTGATCCATTTCAAAGCATTACCTCTGATGCCATAATGGTCCAACTTACAAAGGAGATTTTCATGGGGGACACAATCAAAAGTCTTACTAATGTCAAGAACTGCAAGGCAGTACTGCTTTCCTCTGTCTAAGGATTTGGTGAGCTCATCCACAAGGGTTATGAGCTGTATCTCACAGCTTCATCTGGCCCAGGAACCATGTTGGCAGTCTGTTAGGATGCTTAAGTGATCTAGCTGATGCATCATGTTGTGGACTATGATGTTTTCAAGCATTTTGAAGCAGATACATGCAAGGTTGACAGGCTGATGGTGACTGGCCTTGAGTCTTTCTCTATTTTAAAGACAATTGTGACAGTTTCTGTTTCCACACATCAGGGATTGAACCTGTTGAGAGGCACTCCCAAACCTGCTGAGAGGTACTTCCAAACCTGCTGAGAGGTACTTCCAAACCTGATGAGAGGTACTTTCAAACCTGCTGAGAGGTACTTCCAAACCTGATGAGAGGTACTTCCAAACCTGATGAGAGGTACTTCCAGTACATATTGCTCAAGTATAGTGAACATTCTTCTACTAGATCATTCAGGATACATGCTGGAATCATGCTTGGTCCTCTGGCCTTCAGGAGGTAAATTTTTGGCAATAACCTATATACACCTTCAGTAACTTGGATGTCAGGCATTGGTGGGTAATGACCTCCATGTAGACAGGGCAAGTCACCTTTGTCCTCTTGTGTGAAGACTAACTGGAATTGTCAGTTAAATACATTGGTCTTGTCAGATGCCTCTAAAAGTTTCCTGTGTGCATTGAGGGGGCCATATGGACTTAATGTAGTTCTAAAATCTTTTCTGCTTGTTACATTGGTGTTCTTGATGGGAGTTTCCAACTTCTATCAAGATTCCAATATATCTCCACCAGGCCTGCCATTCTAAGCATTGGAATTTTGATTTAGCCTTTTGGTAAAGTTTCAGATCTCTGGCCTTTCCTATTGTTTTCTGCCTTGCAAACAATTTGTTTCATCGTCTGTGCTTGGCTTTAATGGCTCTGTCTATCCAAGGCTTGTTTGTCTTGTTTCCACATATGGTCCTGGATGGTATAAATTTATCCATTAACCATTTGATCTTCTTCTCAAAATGATTTCCATGTGTCATTTGCAGGATGTTTATCTGTTTCATGAACGAATGACTCTTGTGGTGCTTTCAATTGTTCATATATCTGGCCATAGTCTGCCTTCCTGTAGTGAAAAACTTTATGAGGTGCTTTCTTCTCATTCATTGGCTGGACTGTATATAAACTACTTCATTGTCAGCAATTCCTGGTATGTCATCACACTATTTGATGAATATTCTCTTATTCAGACCATATTACACATGTATACTGACACCACAGACAAACCCTGGACTAGGGCCCAGTGGCAAAGTGAGGAAGGGAAGTATGTGACCATATCTGTTGCAAGATCTCCCTATGATTTCAAGCAAACACAATAACCCTACCACAGCATAATGTACCAGCAGATCAAAGTATACAATGCTTGACCCTCTTATGATTTCAAACAAACAATCGATCCAGAGCTGTCATAGCCTAATGTACCAGCTGACCAGTGATTGACACAGCATAATGTACCCACAGACCAGTGACCTACACAGAATAATGTACCACGATCCAAAAAAGTACACTGTTTGGTCCACTTATTACTTCAAGGAATCAGAATAGAAGTGTCACAGCATAATGCACCAGTATCACGCACTTGTATATCTGAATTTATGCTATTTATTCTACTTACAATTTCAAGCTGACAGAATACATCCAGGTCTGCAATATCAAAATGTACCAGTAGATCAAAGTCTACAATCAGAGCTCAAAATTAACGCTAATCCACTAACTCATGGTTAGTAACTTTGCCATCAGATCACTAAAATCCAGCCATCATTAATCTTTTAGAGCAGTGACAAGAAGCACGGTTTTCATGAATGATAACTAAGTTATAGGATATCAGGCTAGTACTGACCAATCGGAAAAGGTTATATTTGCCAAATCGGTGAACAACCACCAATGAAACAGCAGAAATTAGATGATGACAAAAGAGACAGTGATTGCAAATATGATCAAAAGTAAAGACTACACAAGTACCTGAAATGCTGGGAAAATGAATAAGAATGATTATGACCCAGGAAAGACTGATATGCACTTTCTGCACTGAGTATTCGGAGAGATAAAAAAGTGCACAGGTTACTTCATTTTGTTGTTGAAGGGCACAAAACTTTCACTAATCCCTAGAATCACACAATGCAAGCTCCATACACATCATGGCAGCGGAATGCATGCAATAAAAACAGGGAGTTGGTTACTCACATGAAGAGCACACTGTGTATCTTTCAACCAGAGCATCTTGAACCTTCAACTTTTCGCAAATCTTGCTGGTGAAACACATTTGTTATTTGTTTTGAGTTGATGGCAATGAATAATGAAAGTTTAAGAAACTGAACTGGTATCTGTTTTGATTTTATCAGGATCATTTAAATGTAGACTCTATGCAGTATCAGTACAAAATTTATTACAGTAATCCTGCGGGTTACGGAAAAAAAAACATCCTAATTTCAAGTCCCGTATACAATACTTGGTCCATTATAATTTCAGGCAAATAGAATAGAGCCAGGTCTGCTAAAGCACAATGTGCCAGTAGATCTGGGACTTCCAAAGCTCAATGTGCCAGTAGATCTGGGACTTCCAAAGCACAATGTGCCAGTAGATCTGGGACTTCCAAAACACAATGTGCCAGTAGATCTGGGACTTCCAAAGCACAATGTGCCAGTAGATCTGGGACTTCCAAAGCATAATGTGCCAGTAGATCTGGGACTTCCAAAGCACAATGTGCCAGTAGATCTGGGGCTTCCAAAGCACAATGTGCCAGTAGATCTGGGACTTCCAAAGCATAATGTGCCAGTAGATCTGGGACTTCCAAAGCACAATGTGCCAGTAGATCTGGGACTTCCAAAGCATAATGTGCCAGTAGATCTGGGACTTCCAAAGCATAATGTGCCAGTAGATCTTGGACTTCCAAAGCATAATGTGCCAGTAGATCTGGGACTTCCAAAACACAATGTGCCAGTAGATCTGGGACTTCCAAAGCACAATGTGCCAGTAGATCTTGGACTTCCAAAGCATAATGTGCCAGTAGATCTGGGACTTCCAAAACACAATGTGCCAGTAGATCTGGGACTTCCAAAGCACAATGTGCCAGTAGATCTTGGACTTCCAAAGCATAATGTGCCAGTAGATCTGGGACTTTCAAAGCACAATGTGCCAGTAGATCTGGGACTTCCAAAGCACAATGTGCCAGTAGATCTGGGACTTCCAAAGCATAATGTGCCAGTAGATCTGGGACTTCCAAAGCACAATGTGCCAGTAGATCTGGGACTTCCAAAGCTCAATGTGCCAGTAGATCTGGGACTTCCAAAGCACAATGTGCCAGTAGATCTGGGACTTCCAAAGCACAATGTGCCAGTAGATCTGGGACTTCCAAAGCATAATGTACTAGCAGATCAAGGTCTACACTGCTTCTTTTACTTATGATTTGAAGCAAAGAAAATAAACACTGATCTACCATAGCATAAATTACCAGCACAACTGGCCTTTACTACTTGGTAATGCTGTCAGAATTTTAGTATAAACCTATCGGGTATCTATGGATCATAATGATTGGTTACCCAGGTGCTCAATCAAAGGTAAATTGTATTAAATGTATACAGACCTTAAGTTTTAGTCCAGTTTTTTAATTTATGGTATCCTATAACGTCACCACCTAATGTCATCTGGTAAAAAGTCAGGAAATTCATCTTCACTGTCTGACAAAATTCTGAAATTCTCAATTGTCTAGTAAATCGTTATGGTCAAGTCATCGTAAATATCACCTGACTCCCTTTCCTGGTCTCACTGTCCTATGCTGATGCTTACTTAGAGATTGACCTTGGGCCCTGTTACACTTTGATCATACAGTTTGTGAAATATATTAAAGGTGTGGCAAGATCAAATGACCACCCTCTGTTACTGACCACTGTACCACACTTGTGGCTCAATTTAAGGGTTATCACGTGGGAAGAAAACTTGTATACAGCAAACGGGTAGCCTATGACTCATTTTATTATTGGGGTTATTAACAACAAGTAGGTACCTGTGTACCTGGATATCCATTGGCATCACTACTACTTGATTCACCCATGATTTCAAGCAAGCAGCACAAACCTAGATCTTTCATAACATGATGTATCATCAAATCTTGGTCTACACTACCTGGTCCACTAATGATTTCAGGCAAACAGAACAGATCCAGATATGCCATAGTATAATGTACCAGCAGATCTGGGTCTACCATGCTTGATCTACTTATGATTTCAAGCAAACAGACCCTGATCTGCCATAGCATAATGTACCAGTACATTTGGGTCTACACTGCTTGACCCACTTATGACTTCAAGCAAACTGAATAAATCCAGATTTGCCACAGCATAATGTATCAGCCAGTCTGGGTCTACAATACTTGGTCCACTTAGGAGTTCAAATGAACATAAAAGTTTCTGACCCACCACTGCAAAAAGAAAAGATCAAGTCTGACAATAGCATAATGTGTCAGTGGGTCTGGGTATACAGTAATTGGTTTATTTATTATTTTCAAGTAAAGAGAAAAGACCTTGTTCTACCTAAACATCATGCTGTTCAAAGCTTGCTGTAATTATACAATGATACAAATGGGAAACTTACCCTTAAGAGCTATAACAGGCTCAGATGGATTCATCAATACAAAGTCTGCAGTAGTTTGACCGGCATAGGAAATGCTGCCATCCTTTGGACTAAGAACTGTTACCTACAATAAGGAAGACCAAAATCAAAATATGTGGCAAGAGCTCTGCTTGTACATCAAACATTTGAGTAAATTTAGTCTGCACCTGATCAGGTTTAACCAAAGTAATATGCACAATCACTTTCACAAATCTGCTTGCAATTTTTGTATGCATAGGTATATTTAGTACTAATGTTATGAATAATTTTCAAACATACTACATTGCATTTATTTATTGATCCTAAGGTAGATCTGTCACTCCACAAGTTGTCTATTGTTAATGAATATTCTGGGGTTGAGAATTTCTTTCCAACTTACCCAGCCTGGCAAAATGCAATTGATTTTACTTGCCCAGCTTCTGAATGCACTTTCTACTGAAATTTGAAATGGAAAAAAAGATCCCAAGACATGTGTGCATACATTTTATTTTATGCAATGTTATGCAATGGGGGGGGGGGGGGGGGGGGAATTGGGATTCTGGTTTACTATGTCATTTTGAAGATTTCTGATTTTTGCTTGTGCAAGATCTAGGTATTGTCTACATGTCCAGCAAGGTTGGTCTGGGGGTTGGGATTCACTTTACAATGTCATTTTGCACATTTTTGCTTTTTGATTCTGCTAGATCTATGTATTTTCCACAAGTCTGGCAGAAGACTTTACATTCTTTATCACTTAAGCCAATTGTCTTGTACTTCTCATTTGTTCTTACTTTCACCCACATGATTTGTTCCTTTCTCATCAGCTTTGCTCAACTTTTGATTTTGGTAAATTAGAAGATCTAGGTTTAGAATCTGATGGAGACAACTTATTTCCCTTTCCTTTCTCAACACTCACCTACTGTATATGCTAGCTTATAAGTCTAGTAAAACTGCAAACAACCAAGATCATGATCTGGCATAGCATAACATGCCTGTATATCAAGATCTATGTTCAATTTGCAGTTGGACTCATACTATAAGCGAGTATATACAGTACTTCTTCCAACTGCTTTCTTGCTTTCTATTCTTTTTATTAGAAGAAGATTAAGTAAAGAAGTTCAGAATTTCCCTTCCACTAAATCCTAATTATCATATGTGTTGATTACTTTTCCTTATGCTACTCTGACACAGTGCTTAGAGAAAAACTGATGCTACAATGACAGTGTGCTTAGAGAGAAACCTGCATGTCTATGATTTCTTGTAAGACCTGGTATGTTTATATGAATAAAATGTCTGATGTGATTATAAGTATAAAAATAGTTTGATGCGATTGTAGGTATAATAATAGTTTGATGCGATTATAGGTATAAAATTAGTTTGGTGTGATTATAGTTAAGAATTAGTCTGGTGTGATTATAGGTACAAATTAGTTTGGTATGATTATAGGTATAAAATCAGTCTGGTGTGATTATAGTTAAAAATTAGTTTGGTGTGATTATAGGTACAAATTAGTTTGGTGTGATTATAGGTATAAAATTAGTCTGGTGTGATTATAGGTACAAAGTAGTTTGGTGTGATTATAGGTATAAAATTGGTCTGGTGTGATTATAGGTACAAATTAGTTTGGTGTGATTATAGGTACAAATTAGTTTTGTGCGATTATAGGTATAAAATTAGTCTGGTGTGATTATAGGTACAAATTAGTTTGGTGTGATTATAGCTATAAAAGTTGTCTGGTGCAATTATAGGTATAAAATTAGTCTGGTGTGATTATAGGTACAAATTAGTTTGGTGTGATTATAGCTATAAAAGTAGTCTGGTGCAATTATAGGTATCCAATAAGTCTGTTGTGATTATAGGTATAAAATAAGTCTGGTACATGATGCAGAATGTGAACAGTTTATATTATGTTCTGTCAACTTCCATTTCCTTAATCTTCAATTTCAGTCCTTGAATGGGCATATTCAAAAGAAACTAAGCTTTCAAAATTTTCAATAACGTGTCTACTGCTGAAATCATTCACTCGATTGGGTATGCAGCCAAGATAAACAGCTGACTGGCCAAACTTTTCAGTCGCAATTTTAAGTTGGAAGAATTAAATCTTCAACCTAAGATATTTCTCAAATTATTCACTACCCTGCCCATGGTATTGGTAAAGTCCAAGAACTTACAGGTATACCTGCATCGGTGCCATCTTTTGTACCAAGTGCCTAAAATGTATAAGACAAAATATGTAGGAATGTCATTACGTCAATCCACTCACATTAAATGTTAAAATAATTAAATTTAGTGCTGAAATGTTTCCATTACCTATCTATGCAAAATTTTGGTTTGCATGTTCAAGTAGCAAATAGCCTCCAGACAGGTAGGGAAAGAATTCAAATTCTGACCTAATGGCCTGTCAAGAATGTTGTGGGATAAAATGGTCCCAAAATTCAAATTTCTGCTCCTTTTCTATATAAAACTTTGGCTACTTCCAAGGAATTGCACTTGTCCAATCATGAGTTTTAGTTGTTTGGGCTAGTCTGACTGGGGAATAGCTGCCCCCACCAACCACTAGAACAATGTCATGTATGTTAACACTGGATGTAGCCATAGGAATAGTCTCCAATATACATTCTGGGGTCTCTATGGGTATGAAATTTGTCACCTGACAATCAGTTGAAGAAAAAGCATACCTGTACATAACTTGCTTGACATATGTACCAAGTTTAGTGGAAATATCTTGAATGGTTTTAAATTTATGCTCCAGAAATGAAAATGTTTATAGACAGTCAGACATAGCAACAGCTACATATCCCCCAACCATAATACTTCATACAGGGGGTGTGGGGTGTGTGTGTGTAAAGATAATCCCCCAAATGACTGTCATCCCCTGGCCTGCCAAAGTATCTTCTAGGCAATGGAAATACTTGTGGAAGACAACATAAACAGGAAGTTTAGATTTACAAAGTAAACAGGTGTGTTATGGGCAAGAGCTTTGCCCAGAAATGACAGTGTGTGAATAAACAGACACATGAACAGATTTCAAAATATTCAAAGTGAAGAAATGCAAATAGTACGAAGCAAAGCTAAATAACTTGTTTAATGTGTCTAAATTTTCTGCAACAGCTTTATTTGAATGAAGGAATGATTTGAATGACTATTAAATCTAATTTGCATAAATGAGTATAATTTATTATTTTTTCTTTCATATTCAGTAATAATAGTCTCTGAATACTTGACTTTTTTCCATTTCTCCCTATCCTTGCTGACCCCACAACATACTGATTTAAGGCAGTGAGTGGAAATGACACCTACTGGATAGAATATATATACGTAAGCATTGACAGTAGACACAAAATGCATTATTGTTTTCTTTTTTAACAGGCACATATACATCTACTCTAATATGTGAGTCAAATCTTCCTGAAATATCTAAAATAGTTTATATGGTGGATTGGTTTTCCCTGTAAACGAAAGAGTGGATGCTGGATGGATGGACTGACAAACTGACAAAAACATAAAAAGTACTTAAACTGAAGTAAAAAATTAAGAACAGAAAGCCTGTCTGGAGCACTGGTATAATGCATATGCCAAACCTAAAAGATATCTTTATGACCTATTATCCAGACAAAAGTATGAGTGTTGGATGGATGGTTAAACTGACAAACATATAAAAATGGTAACTATAAGAAAGGTAAGCAATTACAGTATCAAGAAAGCTCATAACTCATCTGAAAATAATATGAGTAAAATGACCGGTCAACACATTCTAAGTAAAGTAAAATGACCAGTCAACATACACATATTCTAAAGATGAACATGCTACATTTCACAGCAATCCACTAAAATCCACAAGAATGGCTGCATTACAGTCTAGCATTTACGTAAAAAAGGGCAATAACTCTTACAAAAATAAAAAGATCACATGATTTGTGAATATCTACATCTTTAAATGATAACCACATACACGCCCACCCCAAGAGAGGTATAAGCATAATTTTTGCTAATATAAATGGCAAAAGAGCGTAATATGAGAATAAATGAGTGTAATCTATATATTACTAGTACTAATATTACTACTCCTACTTTGTTGCAGCTAGGACATACCTAATATATTACATGCCATAATTATAGTACACTGTATGCAAAATGTACAATTTATTTTACTCCTAACCAGGATCTACAGGTCAAAATACAAAGTAAAAATGGGCAAATTCCATGTGGATCTAAACCAGAATACAAACACAAAACATACTGACAAATTATTTATATTCAACGTCACTTTAACTTGTCTATGTGTCCAACTTTTGCCAAATGATGATGAAGTCCACATATTCTGCAATAAGCATGAAAGTGCTCAATCTAAGTGCTTTATTGTACCAATCTCATATTCTTCTTTAAAAAGTTGTAAAGCAGCATTGATTTCTCCTATTTTTGAGTAGACAATTTTGAAGTTTAAAAAGACCCATTTGCTCTAAGAATTTTCTTCCATAAGTCAAACCATAAAAACCCATATTGCTTACTATCTGGTGTCATTAAAAAAGTGCAGACTGGTCTGCTAACTAACTTGATTATCAATATAACGAATCTGCGAGACTAATTTTCCAATTAAAGAGACCTGTCTGTTTTCTTGACAAGGGGTCATATACAGTTGCTATTTGTAGAAAATTAGGAAAGTACATGTAGCTCCATGATGGACAAATTAGCTCTTAGGTTATTCTTATGCAGCAGTCCTTTTCAAAATATTCTCAAATTTTTATGAGTGGAAATAAAGATGATAATATAAATGACAAACACAACTTTTATTGCTTTAGATATATATATAGCATAATCTATATACAGGCAAACATAAGACGTTATTCAGTGAAAAAAAGCATAATGGTTGGCATGTATGTGACCAGTGATTCATAAAAACACGCTGCATTCAGAAGACTGTTTCACACATATAAGGCAATAATTCAAACAAAAAGTGTGAGAGCAACATGAGTTTTTGATGAGTGTGCATCTTCAAATGATATCCATAACATGTAATATGTTTTACAGTGATCCACTGAAAACTGAGACTATATTATGTTATACACTACATCAAGCTCCAAGCCAATAAAGGGCAAAAACTCTAATAAGACTCAAGGAAGTGCAAGGATTTTTTGATCTGCACATATTCACATAATGATCAAAACACTTCCCTAGTTTAATGGCAATCCAATGAAATCTGAGACTAGCTGTGTTCAGAAGATTCTGTTATACACCGCATATAGCTGCAAGTAAAAAAGGGCAATAACACAAAACTTCCAGAAGCAAACTGATTTGTAATAACCATAATATTAACCAAGCTTCAAGTCATACATTAAAAATTGTGGAATGAGTTGTGCTGATGAGACTGTGTCAGAAAGATGAAAAGATTATGGGCACGAGGATTACCATAGTAATACCCCAACCAGTTGCATAGAAGCAATAATCCAACTGAAGAACTGAATTACAAATTCACATCTGGACTGCTGGTCCAATATGTGTATGAAGTTTAATGCAAATATGGAAATGTTTTGTAAGTTATGCTACAGAAATGGAAATGAATAGTGAATGATCAAATGAGAGATACATGGGCAAAATCATTAAAAAAAAAAACTGAATATAAAAAGGCATATCTGGACTATTACTTTAAAACGAATACCAAATTTTAGAGATACCTTGAAAAATGATGTTCCAGAGAAGAAAATATTTATAGTCAGACACAGTAGTAGCTTTATCACCCCAACAGTACATATCTGACAGTTAAAAAATGAAGACAAAATCATCATCTATTTTCACCATTCCACCAAAATGTCTGCTGGAAGACAGAAGGTTTTGTAAAAGATTTTATATAAAGGAAATCTGTATTTACAAAGTGTACAAGGAAGTGATGGGCATCACGAGCTCTGCTCCAGAACCAAAAGAGTTTAGAATGGAAAGATGGATAGATGAACAGACAAATGTAAAAAATTCTAGCACTACCTATTTCTAATTTCCTCAAGCCTTAAGCTGTAAAATATTCAGTGACCAGAACCCCTTTGAAACATTGCTTATGTGCAGATAGAATTATTGAAATAAACAATATTTAATAACTCAACCAAATGTTTAGAGATGGCAGACAGCACATAAAGGATTCAGCAACAAGCAGTATTGCTTATGCAGAACTCAATCCCTGTTAACAATATACCTGAAATGCAATATTTTGACATTAACTGGATTGAATACACTGTTGCTACTGTTGTTGTTGTTGTTGTTGCTGCGAGTTTAATGACATTTCTCAGTGCAAAATAGTCTATACAAGGCAACAAATATTATTGGTGGAGGAAGAACCCAGAAAAACTGCAGTAAGAACCACCAACCCATGGGAAGCTACTGACAAGCTTTCTCACATCTCCATGCTGGCCTAACCCAAGACTCAAACCCATGTGGACAGTGTTGAGATGGCAGTGATCAGCAAAGGTGAGTGCTTTAGACCACTTGGCCACCAGGGGCCCTCTTGAATACAAAGAAAGAAAGAAATAAGCATGAAAAATTACAATATTTCAAAATAATGATGTTATAAAATGATACAATGATTATACATGTCTGGATAAATGAAAACACTGTAGGTCCAGAGGGCATTCCACTGATACAGAGGAGTGAAAATTCCGGATGACTAGTGCACAGATAATGTCATACCGTAGTATGTCGTAATACTTAATAACATCCAAGGTGCAAATCCTTTATCACACTAATAAACCAGAATCCATATAAAAATGAGGCAAAAATCTGTGCGAAATGAATTCTTGATTCATATTTAGTGCTAGTATATATAAAAAATATTGCCCATCAAATGTACTGATTTTCTATTGGCACTCCAATCTTCAATTCTTTTGCTTTACAGAGATTTGAAAGTGTGTAATACAATGTAATACATGTAGTTCTAACTGTGAGCTACTGGCTGCTTGTGCACAGGAAGCCAGAACTAGAAGAAATGGCTAATATTAATCATCAGACCTGTTGATAATATGGTATGTAGTAAAATAAAATTAATTTAATTAATAAACCTCACCATGGATCTTTTATTGTCTTCTTTATTCCCATGCCTCACCGCAATCCACTTGTCAGAGGTCAAGGTTACTCGGGACCATGTCACCTGGTCCAAGGGTACTCCAACATTGGTCAGCTAAAATACCATAAAAGGACAGGTCAAAATGAGATAACAATGAGGTTGTTTTTATCTAAGATTCTTCAACAATGATACTGACAGTTTATCTTTTAAAATGGATGCACCTATGATTTCAATACCATCCTGCATTCACAAAAGACAAAGAAAAATTGGAGCAACTTTGATAACTTTCCAACACAAATTGATATGCTTTGTATTATATAATGTCTTCTTCAAAATGGTACCAATTTCAATCACAAGTCCTCTAACCTGACCTACCCTGCCATTGTGTACAGTGACCTAGAAATCATACCCCCAAAATCACTCAATATAGTATGTGCATTCCTCTTATAATAATATTACAAATAAAAACTTTATTTCAGACTATTAAGCTGATAGGCATAGGTACATATATACTGCACAAGCAACTTCACAAAATATATGATAAATAATATTAATACAATATATGATAAATAATATTAATACAATATATGATAAATAATATTAATACAATATATGATAAATAATATTAATACAATCATATCTTGATGAATTATGGCGACATGCAAAGGGAAACACTCCTTTCAATATTCTGTTCTTTCCATGATCTTTTTCTAAGTAAAATGCACAGGTTGCTAACACAAAGTCTAAACTCAGGTAGGGACATTTTAATCAAATTTTATGGTTTTTAGTGTTGTATTCAATATTATTTGCTAATGCAAAACCCTCACATATTCTTGATAATCTTGTAAACCTCCAATATTTGCATTAAGCAGAGGAATATCATCCACAAAACTGACGTTATTCATAAAACAAACCACAAATGGGTGCAGAAGTTCATTGTCTGTATTGTCTGAGTTGTCGGAGTCAGAAATATGTTCATATGGACAAGCAACTTTTGCAAGGTTACTTGCCTGTAGACAAGTAAATTGTGAACTGGAACTTTAAAGGGCAGGAGTCCCCATTCTGTCTGAGCAATGTTTACACAAATGCCATTCATACTTACCAGTGAGTACTATACAGGTGCATTGTATATTTACATGCTGAAATTTATCAATTAGGGTTGAAACCATCCAGAGCTTCTATGGATACAACCAATGGAAGCAGATGGTACTGGTTCAGGCAATATCTTTTAATGGTTACATCAGAAAGAATTTCATTGCTTGGAGAATTGGGCTAACTAAAAAATCTGTTGTTTTCAACCAATCACTGGACTCCTTGAAACTATTATGCATGACTATGCTGAATTTCTCCAGGAATGCATCTGGATGGATTATTTTCTTATAAAGTAGGGCTGAATGGTGAAAAGTTGAATGAAAAAGTCAACAAAGCAGGCTAAAACTCAACTTGACTGTGGTAGGGAATATGAAAAAAAAAATAAAATGGGAGTTCAAAGATTCTTGGCTCCAGAGTTCCCTAGGTTCAAGGCCAACAATGATCAAAAAATTGCATCTTGTAATATATGGAAGAGATATGTATGAGATACCCCTCAATTGCAGACAAAACCAGTGTTACGTATACGTAAATAAATTGTTTGTGTGTTAGTTTTAAAATTCTTCTTTATTTTAATTTTGTTTCATTACATTTTATTGTAATGATTATTTTCACGGGATTAGATATTTTCTTTCAGAAAATTCAGTTAATTCAGAATGTAAAAGCTATTACAGAAGCATTATTTTTAACTCACTCTGGTACATAGATTTTGTAAACACAGAGTGATAACGACTGCCTATTGCCAAGGTCATTTTGGCCCACATGTTAGCTGAACTGTAAACAGTCTTTTTTTTCTTATATATATTTTCAGCGTGAGAATTTGATTCTTAGATACATAATAAATGGCATTTTTTTTATTGCAATGTTCAAATTAGTAAATCATGTAGCCTATCACATGAAGTACCATGTGATCTAGAATCGAGGCTTAAAACAGCCATTTTCTACTAGTTCGAGTGAGTTGCATTTTAAACCTTGAGGGCTCAAGAGATTTCAATTGTTGATGCTAGATTATTTTTGAAGTTCATTTGTTTTTGGAATTTAATAATTTATTCTCTAGAAAACTAAACAAGTGTACTTTTTTATAAAAAGTTCTGGGACAAAGAAATTCAGTGGAAATTTATTCTAGAGTTTAATAGAAACATAAACTGTGATTCAATCGAGGATCTGTTACCACCAGTACAACAGTCTCATCAGATGTCATCGCCTCCATATTGGAATTTCATCGAGATTCGAACCCAGATTCTATTAGAACTGTTTAGTGATAGGACTTGTATTTTTCAATCTTAGGATTAAATTTTGGATTATGTTCACAAACCGTAAGTCCTATTTCCAATTTTTACATTGTTTTCTAGGGAAATAAATTATTTTGTTAAAATATACAAAGCTTGTTGGCTTCACTCTTTTCTTTTGTTATTTTTGTACGAGCCTACACGTAACAAGGGAAAATTGGGGGCTCGTCCGGGATATTTGAATTTTGGCTAAAATATGTCAGAAAAATGTTTTTTGAAATCTAAATTCCCCTAGTTTTTAAATCCCAAGTACTATTTTACATTTTGTTTGAAATCTTTAGTGGAAACAACAGGTTTCATTCACAATGTCATTAAAAGTGGAAACTTTTCTTTCTAGTCCAAGTCAGGAGCAGTTGGATAGTCTGAAAAAAAATGAGTTGCTTGAACTTGCCAGAAAGTACGATCTTTTTGAAGCAAAATCTTCCTTAACGAAACAAGAAAATAAAAATATTTTGATTCAATATTTGGTAGAGAAGAATGTTCATGATAAAAGTGTTTTGGCTTCGGTCAGTAAGTCTGTATCAGACTCTGACATAAAAGTAATGGAATTAAAAATGAAATACAAGATGGAATTGGAGCTAAGGAAGCTCGAGCTTCAGAAAGAAGAGAGAGAGAAACAATTGCAGTTGCAATTTGAAGAGAAACAATTGCAATTGCAATTTGAGAAAGAGGAGAAAGAGAGACAGGAGAGGGAGAAAGATAAACAATTACAATTTGAGAAAGAGGAGAAAGAGAGACAGGAGAAGGAGAAAGATAAACAATTACAATTTGAAGAAAAGGAGAGACAGGAGAGGGAAAAAGATAAACAGATGCAATTGGAGTTTCAAAAAGAATAAATGGACATACAGATGCAAAAAGAGAAGGATGAAAAGGAATTTCAAATTAAAATGAAAGAAATTGAGCTGGAAAGTGAAAAGCACGATCCCACTTCACATACAAATTCAAGATTTGACATTACCAAAAATATTACGTTAGTTCTCCCTTTTGGCAAAAAGGAAGTAGACAAATATTTTATTTATTTTGAAAAAGTTGCTGAAAATTTGAAATGGCCAAGGGAGTATTGGACTCAACTATTGCAATGTGTACTTTTTGGCAAAGCCTGAAATATCTATGCATCCCTGTCAGTACAACAGAGTTCTGACTATGATTTGGTTAAGGAATGCATCTTAAAGGATTATGCGTTAGTCCCTGAGGCTTATTGGCAAAAATTCAGAAATTATAAAAAGGAAGCTGGACAAACTTATGTTGAATTTGCAAGAGAAAAAGAGCAGTTATTTAAGAGATGGTGTTTAGCCAAGAAAGTTGAACATGATTATGAAAGTCTCAAACAACTTGTATTACTTGAAGAGTTCAAGAACTGTGTCCCTAATGACATTAAGAATCATCCTGAAGAGCATGAGATCGAAACCTTTGAAAATGCTGCTCTTGTCTTGCAACTGACTAGTGCTCCTTAACTCATAAAGTTCCTGTTGTAGGCAAATCATTCACTCAGCAGTCTACTAGTAGAAAGGTATTTCAGCCTAATACGACGACTCCTAAAACTCAATCTGGCACAACTTCTAAAAATCAAGCTTCTGATAAACTTGATTCTAAATCCTTGTGTATTCCTACCTATTGCAAGAAAAAGGACACGTCATTTCTGATTGCTTCAAACTGAAATATAGGCATCAGAATCAAGATAGACTTATCCCAAATGCTCTTATTTCTAAGAAGTCAAGGTCATGGTCATGTATTGAAAACAATACATTTGTTGGGTCTAATAAACACCCGTCTGATTTTATTATAGAGAATTATGAACCATTCGTGTCGAAGGGTTCTATATCACTCTTGGGTGATTTGGCCAATTTTGATCCTATTAAAATTTTAAGGGATACAGGAGCTTCTTAGAGTCTTTTATTATCAGGTACTTTGCCTTTTTCTGAGAAGTCCTGTTCTAATGAGAGTGTTCTCATTCAGGGAGTAGAGTGCGGCTTTGTTAATGTTCCTCTCCATTCTGTAAATTTGTCATCAGACTTAGTTTCAGGACCTGTGACAGTCGGTATAGTGTCTAACTTACCCGTTGAGAGCATTCATTTGTTGCTAGGCAACGACCTAGCTGGAGACAAGGTTGTGGTTAATCCACTTGTAACTGACAAGCCTTCTTTGGATCAGAAAGTTGATCCTATTGAAAAAGAATACCCTCAGTTACATCCAGCTTGCAAAGAAAGCTCTTGAGAATGATTTTGATAAGGAAAATATTCCTTTAGCTGACACATGTATTGGTCAGGCTTTTGATGAGGTCACTTTCACTTCTAATTTGGATCAATCAAATGGTATTGATCACAGTGATCCTCTTTTAAATACTCATTCTCTTTTATCTAACCAGGGTGATAAATGACAATCACTTGTCGCCGAACAGGAAAAAGATCCCGAGATCTCCTGTTTGTTTCAGAGGGCCATTAGTGAAACTGAAGCCACTGAAGTACCTGTCTATTATTTCATTAAAAATGGAATTCTTATGAGAAAATGGAGACCTCCCAAGGTACCTGCTAATGACAAATGGTCAGTGAACTATCTGATTGTAGTACCAAAATCTTACAGACAGGAAATACTTAGTTTGGCCCATGAAACTCCTATGGCTGGTCATTTAGGGATAAATAAAATTTATCACAAGATCTTGACTCACTTTTATTGGCCAAAAATCAAAAGTAATGTTTGTAAATTTTGTAGATCTTGTCATACTTGTCAAATGGTAGGAAAACCCAATCAGAAGATACCTAAGGCTCATCTGCAACCTATTCCTGCATTTGATGAACCATTTAGCAGAATTATGGTAGACTGTGTTGGTCCCTTACCTAAGACCAAGTCAGGCAACCAATATTTGTTGACCATTATGTGTGCATCAACAAGCTTTTTACTCAATTTGGCCTTCCCAAATCTGTCCAATCAGGTCAAAGGTCAAATTTTATATCTGGACTTTTCCAGCTTGTTATGCTTGAATTTGGCACTCAGCAGTTCAAGTCAAAAGTGAAACTATGATTTCACAGAACTTTACTTGAGAGAACATTTGAGCCCTGTAATAGAATTCATTCTCTCTTGCTCATTCTTCAAAATTTTCTTCAAATTACATTTTACGGCCCTTACAAAGTAAAGAAGAAAATGAATGAGTTAAATTATAATAATAGTACTCTGATCTAAATAAATTAATGGAGTACTAGTATACTGAAAGAGATAGCCAGGTAAATCATGCAATTAATTTAGTTGTACCTGTCCCACAAACTGAGGATTTAAGTGAAGAAATTCAATCGGACTCGGTTGATCTTGGAGCAACAAATCTTCGGAATTCAGAAATTATGAAAAGTCTGGACCAGAAACTTTTACATTTGCAACAACAAGAAAGGAATGAACTTAAACAGTTATTATTTGAATATGAGCACTTGTTTCCAGATATTCCTACAAGGACAAACAAAATTTTTCATGATGTTGAAATTGTCGATTCAAAACCTGTGAAACAACACCCATACAGGATGAACCCTCTCAAACAGGAATACTTGAAAAAGGAAATTCAGTATTTGCTGGAGAATGATTTCACAGAGCCCAGTAAAAGTGATTTGAATTCACCATGTATACTTGTTCCGTAACTAGATAAAACTTTCCATATATGCACTGATTATAGGAAGGTGAACAGTGTGACAAAAACAGATTCATTTCCATTGCCAAGAATTGATAACTGTATTGATAAAATTGGAAATGCCAAATACGTCACCAAATTTGACCTTCTGAAAGGATTTTGGCAAATTCCACTAACGGAAAGAGCAAAAGAAATTTCGGCTTTTGTGACTCCAGACGGACTCTATCAATATAAAGTAATGCCATTCGGGATGAAGGGTTCCCCAAGCACCTTTCAATGCTTGATGAATACGATTACCTCTGGTCTAGAAAATTGTGATGCTTACATCAATGACATCATCTACAACGATATCTGGAAAGAACACCTAGCCACGATTCGGAAATTCTTTGAAAGACTCACTGATGCAAATTTGACAATCAATTTATCTAAAAGTGAGTTCTGCTGTGCTTGTGTAACTTTTCTAGGGCATATTGTGGGACATGGTCAAGTTAAATCTATAGATGCTAAGGTCAAGGCTATCTCTGATTTCCCTGTGCCTGTCAGTAAAAAGCAACTGATGCAATTTTTGGGTATGGCCAGATACTATCAAACGTTTTGATCCAATTTTTCTAATACTGCTGAACCCCTGACAAACTTGTTAAGTAAGAAAAACAAGTTTCTTTGGACTGAAAATGTCAGGAAGCATTTGAGAGATTAAAAGCCATACATAAAAGTGCGCTGGTTCTTGCAGCTCAAAATTTCAATCAATCTTTTAAATTGTCTGTGGATGCAAGTGATGTTGGGGTTGGAGCAGTATTGATTCAAGAAGATAGAAATGGTGTTGATCACCCAGTGTGCTATTTCTCTAAGAAATTAAATAAGCACCGAAGAAATTACTCAACAATCAAGAAGGAATGTTTGGCTTTAATATTGGCATTACAGCATTTTGAAGTTTACATTAGCTCAGCTCCTTCTCCAGTTGTTGTGTTTAGTGATCACAACCCCCTTACTTTCATCAACAAGATGAAAATTAAAATCAGAGATATTAAGGTGGAGTTTGTTTTTGCAAGAATATAATCTTAACATCAGGCACATCAAAGGAAAAGACAACTGAATTGCAGATGCACTTTCCTGTGTATAGAAATAGTATTTCATGTACACTTTGTATAATTCATAAGAGTTTACTTACGTAATTTTATTTTACCTCATGTATAATTTACATATGGTAAAAAGAAAGTCTCTCTCTCTCTCTCTCTCTCTCTCTCTCTCTCTCTCACAAATCTAGTTACTTCCAAAGCCATCATATTCCTATCCATTTCCATATTTTTACTGTCTTTGCCCTTCTTACTATATCTGCATTCAAACCCCTACTAGTCTAAATACCTACATATATTATCTACATATATTTTTGATAACTTGATCAGCATGGATTTAGGGTACAGAATAAAAGAAAAACAAAAGCTCTATATCTGTTAAATAAATATAATGCAATTCCTTCAAAACACTCCATATTTGATTTTATCATATCTTTTCAGTTTAGTTGTGATTTGTTTGGCCATATTTTGCAGCAAGACCAAATCCGACAGCAGAAAGTTTAATTTCCAGTCAACTTGCCTTAGACAAACTGGCTTTTATAACTATTTATAAAACCCTGTAGACTAGAGACCATTTTCTTGATAACAAAATTCTGAAAGAGAACTTTGGTTTGTTTTAATGTAGGCCTATACATCAAAAGCACATCTCGGGAATAAATGGTCAGAAACATTGAAGCCAAGTCAAGAACTACACTGAAATCTTGACACGTTATGGATATTGGGAGATTCACATGCCAGAATCCCCAAATACAATTAGATGATAGTATATGCTGCCCCTGTCCCTTATGCAGATTGACATCCTTGATGCATTCGTCGTTTGGGGCATCTATCCCCAGATGTAGACTGTACTATGCCAGCTTTTAAATCTGCCTTTATATTGTATAAAATCATATTTTAATTTCATAAAATTAGCATCCTGTTAGTTACACGTCCTGTAAATTTTACCGCATTTACACATTTATAAGGGCGGAACTCAAAGATGATGATGATGATATCGTACTGATGATGATAATTATGAAGATGAAGATACCTGTATTAATTCGTTGATTGTTATTGGAGGCCCTTGAACGGCCATCCTTTCCTAGAGAAATAGGTTAGTTTTATTTTATTGCCATCGCAATCGATTTCATTGTTAGCAATTGTGAGGGTCACATCCTTAAGAGTAGAAAGGTATCACAGTTTCAGCAACATCCATTGGGCAAGCCGGATACAAGGAGTACAATGTAAAAAGGAAAAGTAAACCGAATGAAGTTTTTCCGGATTGTCAATAGCCTGGTTCTCGGCCCATAAGTAATACAGCTTATTCAATGGGTCGTTTCAACCAGGGCTAAGTTAGTGGAATGAAGTTAGCCTGAACAGTGTGGTGATTTTTTTCTTTACCCCCACCCCAAAATACCCCTTACTCACCCTTCACTCACCCCCCAATGCATTTTTCATACATGTATTATGTATGAAAATTCTAATAAAAGTCGCAATGTTCACACACATAAATATACATTTGAGCAGCAGGGAGGGTGAACAGACCACTTGCCCGAGACCTTATTTTTTGTAAATAAAGGTTCATACAAAGGCTGAAAAAAACCCAAGGTCAATAACGTTAAACTGAAACCTCTAACCGAGCATATTTCCATACGGTGGAAAACAGACCACAGTAACGTCAAATCGTCTGGATTAGCTCATTTTTGTTATTCCATCGTTGACGTATTTTTTTTCAAATTTTTATGCGACTCGTTTACTCGCCGGGTCACTCAATATTGGTCGTTCACCCTCCCTGCTGCTGTAAATTAAACATCCAGTATAAATATTATCAATAATGAATATTGGAGAACCACACTCAGCTAAATTAGCTCGAGAGCGATTAGAAGCAATTAAAAAATATTTACCTGTCCGTGATTCTGTCAAGCAACAACTACAATCACGTCAGGAATCTCAAGTTGAATTTGCAGAGGATACAAAACAATTATTTAAACCTATTACAGAGACCACTAAAAGTCTTCTTCCTACGTTGGAGAAGACCGCTGAAGCAACTGGAAAAATAGCAGAAAGAACTAAGAAAAAAAAAGAAGATTTTACGGGAGCTTCCAGTTGAAATAGCTGCTGCTCAGCAAATACTTATACCTGAAGGTGCTGAAGCACCAGACCCTAATGCATTAAAAAAAGATCCTATAACAATTAAAGCTGAACTGTTGAATAAATTTAATGAAGATACCATTGATGTAATCAAAAATGATATTAAAAACATACGACAATTAGCTGAGTTTGCTGTGGGAAGTTTTTACCGAAGAAAAAAATTAATGAAACCTGAGCATGCTAATTATATTAAAACTCGTGAAAATTGGCAAAAAGCATTATATCGCATACGTTATGGTGTTGAAAAAATTAAAGCTGATGATGCGCTATATCAACATTATGTTAGTGAAATTAATGATTTAATCCGATCAAGAAGACAAGAAAGAAAACAAAATGAAGAACAGAAAAGACAAGAAAAACAAGAAAGAAAAAAAGCAGAACAAGAAGAAGCAGCGAGACCAAAACGAAAATACACAAAAAGAGAACAAACAACCTCTTTAACACCAGAATTAGAGGAAGAAATAACAAAAGAAGAAGAATTAAGGAGGAGAAAACAGGAAGAAGAAAGGAAAGGAAGAGAAGAGGAAACACTAAAAGATTTAGAATATTTAGGAATATTTGACGACGAACCAAAACCTTCTCCTACTGGAAGCGGTTTTACTAATCAAGGAAGCGGTTTTATTACTTGTCCCAATAACGTCCTTGCCGATGTTGAACGACTAGAAATTCTCATTGGAGGAAAACGAGCTGGTAATAATTCCCCAGAAATAATTAATGAAGCAGCTGATATTTGTAAACGATTATTTACATGCGGTATCATGGATATTAATGTGTATCGATCCCTCATTAATGAAATCGCCGATGACTACCACAGTGATTAAGTATATAATTAGATACAGTTACTATAATAAAATGATCATACATAATACTCAGCGTGGACCGACCATGGTTAGAGTAATAAATTCACGATTACCAGTATACAAAACGACCTACGGAGATGGACTAGGTGATGTTGTTCAAGGTCTATTTAGAAGGATAGCCCCAAAAGCAATACCGATTGCAAAGCAACGGGGAATGAAAGCTATTGATGTTGTTCGTGAAAAAGGTATTGGTGCTGGTGGTAATGTTGCTAGTAAGGCATTCTCAGCAATCAAGGATAGACTAGCACGATTAATACGACGAAAACCTCAGCCACCAGTGAAACTGGCCAGCACTGAAGTGATGCCCGCAAATACTAGTAAAATAATAAATCAAGCTGCGAATAAAAAACTAGCAGAGTTGGCTGATGTACCACTATCAGAAAAAGAAAAAATATAACCGCTAGTCTGATAGCTGGAAGTGGTCTCACTTCTCGAAATGGTCTTCGTGTTAGACGATAGTACATATAATAAAGATGTTCAAACGTATATCTGATCCCGCATTTGATATGGACGCACCAGTTCTTAAAGATGAGTCTGTGCGTGATTATCAATATTATTCTTATGACGCACGAATTCCAGATCAGCGTGGAAGAATTGAGCTGCAAGTTCAGGATACAAGCAGGTATTTCTTACCTGCTGAGGCATATATTGAAGTAGAAGGTAGACTTTTAAAAGCAGATAATACAGATTATGGAATTGGTGATCGATTTGGTTTTGTTAATAACGGTATTATGGCGTTATTCGATAGCGCTACGTACATGATTGATGGAAAAAATATTGAATCAATTCAAAAAGATGTTGATGTTGCAACAACAATACTTGGTTTGGCTAGATACAGCGATGATTATTCAAGATCGGCTGGTCCATCAATGATGTTTGCGAAGGACACAACCGATCAGCCCGAACATAGGAATGTAACATTAAATGCAGCTGGGGACGCGGTTGTATCAATGAATGAAAATTTCAACTTGGGATTCGCGTCGCGTCGAGCAATGCTTGGCGAAGATGAAAGGTTTTCATGTGCGATTCCACTTTCACACATTTTTGGATTTTGTAGAAATGTTAGAATGGTTATTTTCGGAGCTAAGCATACAGTTGTACTTGTGCGAAAAGCAACCGATGATGATGCAATATGGCGACCCGTCGGTGTTGATGCTGGTAAAGTAATTCTTGCAAAACTTTCATTGTGGATGCCAGTAATGACTCCATCAATATCTGAAGAACAAAGATTAATTTCTTTTATGGATGAACGTGGTAAATCGATGTTATCATGGTTAACAATGACCACAGATACTATCCAGAGTAACATTAAGGGTTTATTCACATGGCAAATAGCTTCTCAGCAAGGAATAG
>JAECUM010022016.1:0-44244 GCA_016617855.1 Megalonaias nervosa | reverse complement strand
TGGATCGAGTTTAGCATCCCAGAAGAATTGACAACTTCAAAAGTCATTGACAAGATTAAACACGTGCAGCAGTCCAATGACAAGTTTCACATCACCGATGGAAAAGCGACACTGTACATGACCCATGTTTCGCTTCCCAAAGGGACCGGACAACGCAAGTGTAGCCTTGTCCAAATTAACAATACTCAAGTCAAGATATGTTTAGCCCCTGCCATCGTCGTGGGACGAACGTATGCCGACAAGAACGACACGGCAGAATGGAATAGAGCCTCGAAAACTATTCAACGATCGGACGAGCCAAACAACAAAGAGAAGCAGAACTCCTGTTACAGCAAGTGGACCTATCCAAAGACACTGCCTGTTGCATTCCTGAAATGCAAGAACTGCAAGACGTCTTAGCTCCACGCTACACGTTGAATGTACACCCTCAAGAAGAGCGCGGACCACTGCTGTTTCGAGGCGACAATTTCAAAGATGGAAAATACATTCACGTCTATCATCACGATGAACATTTCGATGCCATTACCAGTATCACCTCATTCCTCGGATACGGTTATTATTGTGAGAAATGTGACTATGGTTATAACAATCGAGAGCAACACAAGCATTGTGAATCGAAATGTCCATAATGTTTGGTCTCTAAACCCTGTCTTGACGAAGGACAAGAACGAGTGCATTGTCCGGCTTGTTAGCACACTTTTGTCAGCCCCACGTGTTTCCAACAACATCCGAAGACTCAAGGTTCACAGCGGAAAAGTGCTTGTCAACTCCTGAAATTGTGCCCTACTTGTGGACAAGTCATACTTACCAATAATGCCAAAGCGCACGTTTGTTCAGGAAATAAACGGCGTCCCATATGTCGCCAAATCGTGGATTTGGAACACGAATGCAACATTTAAAAATGCCAACCCCAACAGGAGGAGGAAGAGGAAGATGACCGTAAGAAAGGGAATTTCATCTTTTTCGATTTCGAATGCATGCAAGAGACTGGCATTCACATACCAAATTTCTGCGTGGCTCATCGAACGTACGAGAAGTGCATCCAAAAACCTATATTTAGTCATTGCCCTAATTGTAGCAAGATTCATGGAGGACGTGAAAAAATCTTTCGGGGACCGAACACGTTGGACGATTTTGCCCAGTGGGAAGAGACGTGGAGTCAAGAGTACATCGATCGTTACGGAGATTGTCATTGCTATGCCACGGTGATGGCTCACAATTTTACGGGATACGATGGACAATTTCTTCTCAAATACTGTTCGGAACAAGGCACCGAACGTCCTAAAGTGACTTTGAACGGAGCCAAAATCATTTCCATGCAAGTGAGTCAATTGCAGATTAATGATTCGATGAGTTACTGGCCATGCAATTGAGCCGAATGCCTAAAACGTTTGGAATGACAGAAATGGCCAAAGGCTATTTTCCGCTCTTTTTCAATACCGAAGCTAATCAACATGCCGTTCTATCACATTTGCCCGATGCTCACTACAACGACCCCGCCATCATGAGCACCAAACAACGAGAAGCTTTCTACGCTTGGTACCAAACTCACGCCTAGCACCCCTTCGACTTTCAGGAAGAAATGTTAAAGTATTGTCGATCGGACGTGGACATTTTACGACGTTGCTGTGGAAAATTTCGAGAACTGTTCATGGAGCACGGAGGGATCAACTCCTTGAAAAAAGCCTGCACCATTGCCAAAGCGTGTTCCTTAGTATACTGCAAACGATTCATGCCTGAAAACACCCTGGCTGTCATACGCCCTCAAACGACTAACTTTGTCAAACGCAGTTACTCGGTCAAAGCTCTGCGCTGGTTACATTACTTGTGCGACAAGGAAGACAAATGGATTCAACATATCCGAAACGGAGGAGGCGTAAAGACCATTGGAAATTAATCGGTGGATGGCTGGGACTTAGAAAACCCTAAGATAGTGTACGAGTTTAACGAATGCTTTTTTCACGGATGACCGATCTGCTACCCTCAACGTGAGACCCCAAATCAGTTTTTACAACGTACCATGGAAGATTTGTACGAGGCCACTTGTCAACGCGGCTTAAAGTTAGAACAGCATGGATACTAAGGCGTGGAAATGTGGGAACACGAGTACGATCATCGTTTGAAAAACGATCCCGAATGTAAGCGCACCGCGGAAGGTTACAAGCTGGTGGACCCTCTGAACCCCCGGGACAGTTTGTATGGAGGACGAACAGATGTCAACTGTTTACTGTACCACGCCGATGAGGAGATGGAGAAGAAATCAAATACCTGGACGTGTGTTCGCTGTATTCTTACGTGTGTAAATATGGTCACTTTTCCGCGTGACACCCACACTTGCTGACGGAATACGTTGACCTGGACAACATTCGACAATACGAAGGATTAATTAAGTGCAAAGTCTTGCCTTCCACGGACTTGTACCATCCCGTTTTACCTCACCATTGCCAAGGAAAACTGATATTTCAATTGTGTCGCACCTGTGCCGAAACAGGCAACCAAGATCAACCTTGTCATACACTCGGGAAGAAAGCGCCTTGACGGGGACGTGGGTCATCGTAGAATTGTTGCAAAGCTCTGGACATGGGATACCAGTTGTTAGAAGTGTACGAAATTTACCACATTCCCAAGACAGAACAGTACCACAAGGGTGACGATACTCAGAAAAGCATTTTCGCGGACTACGTGGATGCTTTTGAAACCTTTTTGAAACTGAAACAAGAAGCCAGCGCTATCCTTCCTGGGGTCACACTCCCGAAGACCAAAAAAAATTCAAAGAGAAATATTTTGAGCAGGAAGGCACCACTTTAGACCACATCGAGAAAACGAAGGAAGGCGATCGTTTGCCAAAGTGATGTTGAATTATTTGTGGGGAAAAATGACACAACGACCGTGTTTACCCAAGACGGAGCATTTGTCAGAACCATCCCGCTCCTTCCAGATGATTCACGACAAAACCAAATACATGAAACACGTTGACGTCCTTCGTGAAGGCTTGATCTTAGTCAATTACGAAGAAGAACTGAAATTTGTACAGGCTGACGAATTTGGAAATGTCATCTTTGCAGCCTACGTGACAGCCCATGCTCGTTTAAAATTTGTACAACGCCTTACACCAGTTAAGAGATCGTGTGCTGTATTTTGATACGGACAGTTGCATCTACATCGATCGCCTCGGTCACCGTCACCCTGAAATCGGAGACCGTTTAGGAGCCTGGACGGACGAGCACTCCGACGATAAGATTCTAAGTTTTGCTAGTAGCAGTCCAAAATATTACGGTTACGAATACCGTGACCAACGAGGAGAAGTGGACACCGAGTGCAAAGTGAAAGCATTGACTCTAAATCATCGTACCTGTCAAGTGGTGAACTTTGGCGTGCTGAAAGAAGCCTTACAAGCTGGAGAGGATCAACATTTTAAAGTGACCATCTACGAACGATTGCAATATTATCATTTTGTGGTGCGAAAACACTCACGACAACAATTACATCAATATTATGATTTACAATTTTAACTTGATTTGCAATAACATAAACGAAGGAAACACAAATATAAACGGCTGCAGCTATATCTTTCTCATTGAAACAAAATCTATTAATACAATGGTGCATATGCCTTGCATGTATCTTTCAAACTAAGTGTTGTTTTAGTTGTAGTTTAAACCATATTTATTTGAGAAACTTCTTCAATGACATTTACAACATATGATTGGGAGAATCAATAGAAAGCATAAGCTTATTAGCACTGTCTCTCAGATTGTAACAAGATATACAGTTTAACATCACGGATCTCGATGCTGTCACCAATGGGTTTACAGAAAATATGCAGTCACTTACATGCAAAGCATAACAATAAATAAAAACTAATTAATTGTGATTAAATTGGTCATAATATAATTTTGTACAGCTAAAATATTTGTGTTGTTTTGTACAGTTAACACAGGGTTGCCAAATAATGTTTCAATGTGCGTGTACTCTCATACATAATCGCTAAATACAAATCAACAGAATCTAATTCACTAAAATATTCTTGAACAATTACATCGCATTATTTCAAAATAGCTCAAACAGTCATGTAATGGCCTTCTCAAGCTGTTGAACAAATCGCCAGTTAGGGCGTGCATACTGGCTCTACTGATACATGAATTCCTACTTTCACGTGATGTTTTTGTTACCTCTATTCAAGTTAATGTCTAATGTATTTGACTTAAATAGTTGTCTACCTTAGCGATCTGCCTTGAGTCATTATTTCTTATTATTATTAGTTGTAGTAGTAGTAGTAGTAGTAGTATTGTCGTTGTTCTTATTACATCATTAAGGTCATCGTGGTAGTAGATATTGCTGTCTGTGTTGTTTATATTGCTTTTGAGTCTGGTCTCGCTCATCCGGTAGTAGTAGTGGTAGTAGAAGTGGTAATGGTAGTAGTAGCAACCGTAGTTGTTGTTTATATTTATATTGCTTGCGTTGTTTTTACTTTTTCTCTGCTTCATAAAGGTAGATACGGTAGTAAGCCTCATTATTCAAGGTTAATCCTTTCTTCCAAGGATTATCAAGATTGAAAAATAGGAAGAAAAGACGAAACTGATTTATTTTTTTTTAAATTTGTCAAATCATTTTCTTTGCCTAGAAAATATCATGTTCAAAATTCCAAAAACAATTTCAGCGTTTCATGTGAGGTAAAGGGTTTGCTCATATATGAGCAATAATTTTAAGAATAAAGTAATCCCTGACCTCCCCGAGATACCATTTCAAACGGAAATCAAGAATAATACAGTTAACGCGATTATCATTAAACCATCTTACTATTATCTTCTGAATGCAAAGAAACCAAAGAACACGTGTTAATTACTGGTGTATAAATCGGAGCTTAGATTTTTTCTCTCCTGTCTTATTGACCCTTAAATCAGGCTAACCGTATGATAATTATCACTGTAAGTCACTATGACAAATTGTTTTGTAAGAAACAAATGGGACATAAATGTTGTCACCTGTCAGTCTCTGAGCTGTCTCGAGTTCCTCCCGAAGAAGTAATTTGAGTAGGACCCAATCAATTGCGAGTCATAAGGGGATAAACTCCTTTTGATTGGATCATATGATACTTGTAAAGGAGAGGCGGCTTAAACTGTACTAAAACAAATAACATATTAACAAAAGTACTGAATACCTCGTAGAACTAATATAACACATAGGTACAAAAAAGTTCAAATACAACGCGACAGGGTCTAGACCTTGCTGATTAAGGAGCATATGATGGTACGACGCCTAAGCTACGTGGCTCACGCGAGGTAACACGGGTCGTACCGGATCTCCCCAGAGGCAAGGTCAATAATAAGAGCATCACAAGACAAAAATGGGGAAACACAAACACTCTACTAAAAATACGAGGTATAAAATATGCACAGCATACATGCACTGATCAATACAATATCTACTTCTATTCTTATTTCCTTAACCCATTCATTCTTTTCTTCCTTTCAAACCGTACACACACCAAGACCGTACTAGACAGAGTCCAGAAGCATGGGAATGAAGGAGCTGGCCTCTGCATCGGAAACATGTGAACATATAGAGTCACATGCCACCGCCATATGCAATGCTGAACCACCTAGCCATAATGGAAACTCCTTGTTTTCTTAGATAAGAATTCTCATAACTAAATAACAACTCAAAGAATTCGACTATCTTGCTAGTCCATACAAAAATACAAGGATAGCATACAATACGTATAGAATACTTATATAGCATACACTGGACAATATCGATCCCTGGCAAGGATCACTCTCGTAATTAAAGCTCTGAGACCAGCCAGGGCCAAATAGCTAATAAAACACTAGAATAAGACGGTGTACAAACCCTAAATAAAAATTATTTTAAAAAAATCTCCAAATTCCATTTGTCTGTCCACAAACACGGTGGGGGAAACATAAAGACATCAAATCCAATAAATTTTCGGCACTAGGGGGTCCTCTATGAGAGAGTCTGCGAGGAACCACGCCAATAAATTATTTGAGAACTGGGATAACGGTTGACGAAAAACTTAACAAAATTCACTTGAAAGAAGAATATAACCGAAGATGGATGTCAGAAAGTCGGACCGTTCCGTGAAGAGTGACGAGTTGATGCAGTGTATAAGACGTTGCCAACGCGCCTATCAACAGACCATTCTGTTAGAAGATCGTATCAAGTATATGAATGTCCGATACGTGCGAGTACGATGAGAGCAGCATCGTCGTTTCCAATACAGTTTTAGACTACGACTGGACGTCACGAAAAGCATCAAGAACGTTTATTACGAATATGCAGACGAAAAGCTGACCGCATCGTTGAGTTATATCGTGAGCTTTACATCAAACTAGAAGAACCTACCTGGTTCTCACAGCGACGACTTACAAGGACTTTCCAGATAATGAAAACTGAAAAGAACTGGGTGAAGGATGACCGAAAGATAACTGTATGATGACAGGTGCTGCCAGGAACACAAAGGCTCTTTTCAGAGTCGCAACAAATACTTTGAAAAGAATCCTTTCAATATTGCCACAAAAGTATAAAAGTTTTACAGAGCCAGCCCAATTAATAATGCATGAAATACAATTACATATCAACAAAATAATGACGTTCATAAAACTTAATGACAACAACAACAACAACAACAACAACAACAACAATAATAATAATAATAATAATAATAATAATAATAATAATAATACAGTTATATTTATACTACTACTACTATATTTATACTACTACTACTACTACTACTACTACTAATAATAATAATAATAATAATAATAATAATAATGATAATAATAATAACAACAATAATAATGAGAAGAAGAAGAGAAGGAGGAAATAATCAGTGTGTTTGGCTGTTCTAAATTTAGGGGTTGATTGTTGCAGTCTTCCCTGATGCTATCCACGCCGACAAGTTGAAGACATCAACTGTATCGTAGAAGATGAAGCTTCTCATGTTGCGATGAGTTGTACGGAAGTCGTGGATAACCTGGTTCAAGAAAATTATCTGTTCGGAGACTCAGCCAACTCTTCCCTCGTCGAGAAAAGTTATCACCTTTTCTATATTTTTTTGTAGTTGGCACCGATGATTTTTTAATATAATTTTTACCATTTATTTGTTATTCAAAGTCTCTTTCAGAGCTTCAAATCTAATAACAAAATTTTTATTAAAAAAAAATCAGGCAATATTCCGTAAACGCTACTCAACAATAAATAGAATGTTTCGACTTCAAGAAAAAATTCATAATCCCTTATAAAAAGGATGTCGCTTTTGTCTGTGATAGACTTCTTCAATAACTTTCACTCTATAACAATACTTTATTGCTTATCTAAGGAGGCATCTAGTTTAAAGGTCTAGTCATCCTTAGCAAACAATTGAGATACTGTATGTGGAAGAAATAACAATATATTAAATTTTCCATCTGTAATATTAGTTTATGGGGGGGGGGGAGGCACCTCTCCGCCCCGATGCTATAGAGCTCTCGGACTTGAAGGTGTCTTTCCTATGCATCCGAAAGTGTGTAAAGGCTTTGTTTTGTTGTATCCCCCGCTTTATTTTGCATTTGTTCTTCAGTATAAATCAAACCGAATTTAGTTACAAAAAATAATTTTGATAGGCGTTTTAGTTTCAGCGGTACCCCCGTACCCTCCCTATATATATAATGTCGTACTCGTTAGGGCTCTGCTTAGAGCATTTCTCACTATTTTCATCTCCTTTTCTAGCTTTTCATAGCGTGTATTTCCCTCTGCCGATACTATTTCTTTGGAGGGGCCCCGAGTGGCCGAGTGGTCTAAAGCGCTCACCGTTACAGATCACTGCCATCTCACCTTTGTCTGCGTGGGTTCGATCTCGGGCTCGGCCAATGTAGTTATGTGAGAAAGCTTGCCGGTAGCTTCTCGTGGGTCGGTGTTTCTTTCCGGGTTCTCTCGGGTTCTTCCTCCACCATTAATACTGGCTGCCATGTATAGCCTGTCTTGTGCTGAAAAATGGCGTTAAACCCTATAACAACAACAACAACTACTACAACTATTTCTTTGGATAGTTTATCTGTCATAGTCCCTACCTGTGTAATCTGGACCATAGATCTTCCTGTTGTCCTGTGTATGCTATATGTGTATTCTAAAATGTTGGCATGGTTTTTTTTTTTTTTTGCGTGTTTATGTTAGGATGGCTTTTGTTTTGTCATATTCTTCCTATTTGGGTATTTGAGGTTTATATCCCTAAACAAGATTAACAAATTGTTTCAGATAATGCAGTTTGAATATGGTTGAACTGTACTCTCCTTTCCCATAATGTATTTATGGGTATGAGAAGACCGGTATTATACATATGCATAGAGATTGACACGTGTGCGCACATATCATTGTCGGCTTAAGTTCCTTATTACTAATTTAGATGAAAATAATTTTAAATAGAAGTGCATCTGTGATTTGTTCAAAATTTAAACAAATACTACTCGTAAAATAAAAATATATAATTGCATGCCATATGCGTATAATGCATCTGTATTACAAATGCATCCTTTAATCTTTGCTGAAACATAAAGAAAGCAGAGGAGTCAAAAATATAGAGGTTGGTAGTTCTTTATAGAGTTTCAAGGATAAGAGGAAAATTAAAGATAAAGATTTGTTTATGTTCCATATGTTCCTGTTCTGTGTTTTAATGCTTCTGAGTTTCGTTGGCTCACCCGTCTACATCACCGAGAGCCTCATGGCATTGTCCTGCAGGATCTATACCTCTTACTACCCACGAAAACATGGAGTCCTGTCCCCGTGTTTTGAGACGTTTTGTACCTAGCATAAGGAGGAGTGAGATTTTCCACTTTAACGATTATATGGGGTTCAGAAAGGTTTTGTGAAATTATTATAATTCTATAATGGGAGCTAGGAGCCTGTTCTCCCTGTTAGGATATGTAACATATTTTCTTTTATCACATAGTAGGTATAGTATTCCTACAGTATGTGCAGTTTCATAATTTTTATATTACTGCACGTTAAATTATCAATTTATGTGATTCGGATTGGTCCAAATATGCCCATGAAATTATTGTGCAGTATTCTCTTTACTGATTGGCTGCGATCGTGGGGAAAACATTTTTAGCTCCGCCTTCGGGAATTTTTTGTTTTCAATGAACATTTTTAACCGCCATTTTTCGAATCGACTTCCGAAAGAGAATTGGGAAAACTGGGAGAACATAAATAAGGAAATACAATTTTTTTTCTAAATTACAGCAAATCAAAAATGATACAAAGACAATGGTTTAAAGAAAAATAATGCGAAATACAGAGGAAAGCGGGACCTAGAACAAAACAGGAGGAAGAAATAGTAAAACATGGGAAATATTTGAGAATCACACCACACAAGGTATGAAAATACGGGCGGGGAAATTTGGAGAAGTATATAGAAAGGGGAGTGGATTACATAAAAGGTTGGAAATAAAAAAGAGGTAAAGGCAAAAAATAGACTGCTTAAAGATGAATAATATTACATATACCGACATGAAATAAATCCTAGGAAGCGTCAAAGCTTACTATGCTTACTATACTTGCATCAACATGACCCAAAAGCTAGACTCAGAGATTATAAATATTTACGTATCCAATACTAATTACAAAAAAGATAAAACCAGAAGGACAAAGAACAATGTGACAATTTCATCACTGCTGATGAAATCTACAAAGCGATTAATAACTTGGAGAAAGGAAAATCGCCTGGATCAGATGGAATTACATCTGACTTTTATATAAAATTTCAAAATGAACTTACTGACATTTTAGAAATTTTATGCAATAATATACTGCTTAGTGGTGAAATGCCTAGAACAATGAAGGAAGGGATTATTACTCTAATTTACAAAGGGATGTGTGATAGAAATGAAATTAAAAACTGGAGGCAAATAATACTACTAAACACGGATTATAAAATATTAAGTAAACTTATTACAAATAGAATTAAAAAAATGCATTGAAATAATTATGGATTTGAACCAAAGTTCAGGGGGGAAAGGTCGAACTTTTATAAATAATACATTATCAATGGGAGCTGTAATTGATATTTTAGCAAGTAAGGGCGAAAAAGGAGTGATGTTTCTATTTAATCAGGAGAAAGCTTTTTATCTGATGGAGGATGACGTCATCGTTAAAGCCTTACAGTTAGGTGGATTCGACATAAATTTAATAAACTGGATAAAGGCAATGTATAGAAACATAACGTCTAAAATAGCACTAAATGATGCGTTAACGGGAGAAGTCATGATACAGAGATGGGTATGACAGGGATGTCCCCTGCCCATGACACTTTACGTTATTGCCATAGAATCATTAAATATAGATATTAACAAGTACACTAATTATAATGGAAATCAAAATACCGAATCTGAAAGGGGATATATAACCTTGCTGCACGCCGATGACTGTACAAATTTCACTAGAGACGAGTCATCCTTTAAGCACCTGCAATATGAATTCTCACATTTGGAAAAGCATCTGGGTCATCAATCAACCACGACAAAACAATAATTTTTACTGATAGTCAGCTGGAGAGGTAACCACCCTGGTCTCTCTCCTAACTTAATTAAAAGTCATGTAAAAGCACTAGGAATTATATATGAGAGTAATTCTACTCACCTTAACTTGCAAGCAATAATAATGAAGATAGAAGAACAGATTGAAACTTGGTCACATACAACAATAAACGTAATAGAACGTATACAGGTTCCCAAAACATACATGTAAAGTCAACTTAATTACATCATGAAAACTGTACATCTTACCGGAGTGATGATTAAGGCTATAGAGGCTTGTGTTTACACCTCATAGTCTCATCCCAGCACATATGACTTAGGAGTGACATTCTGTGTTCCGAAATGTTTTCTATTTTATATCTTTTAGTTCCTGTCTTCCCGTTTTGTTTTGTTGCATATAAAAATAATAAATATAGTATAACGAATTTTCTCAGGGTTAATCTTTGTTCTGTTCTGTCAAAATGATTATAGTTTGTTTTCCGATATGCTCCGAGAGGAAAAGTACTTCTTTCTCTTTGCCTGAAGCTGGCAGTGAGCCTGGTTTCCGTTTTCTGCTCCTTGTTTCTTTTTCATAAAATCTTTATTCAATATTTACATATTAAAACATAGAATTGACAGAAAATACTCCTATCTGCACTCATACGAGATATAGCCGCTCACCCGTACACACACACACACACACAGACACACACACACACACACACACATATATATATATATATATATATATATATATATATATATACACACACACACTTATAGCTCATACATGCATTTTAAAACGCTTACACACAAATAAAAATGTACAGAGTATTAGAGCGTAATGCGCCCAGAAGAAGACGTTATACGTAATAAGTTAGTTTGCAGTTAACATAATAAATTACTTCGCGTCTAGTTTGCAATTAATATAATAACTTTACACGGAAATGGAAATATTGAAATCATTAAGCAATTTTTAAAATTAGAGATATTGTATTGACTGAAATACAAAGTGTATTCAAAATTATACAAGCCAGAGACGTCACGTAAAACTGTTTGACTGGTAAAGTACAATAAAAGCTCGTGCGATGAAAGAGAAAATTTTAGCACGTGCGGCTTGAGGTATTCTTGAACTAACATATAGAGCCGTGAACGTGGATTAAACCATACTGGCAAAAAGGGCAGTGTACTGAGAGATAAAGAGAGATTCGAAAAGATATATAATTGGAATTATCTAAAACGAAAGGTAAGTCGTGAGTATTATTCTAGACTTACATCAATTACCAATTCAAAATTGTAGACAGAACAGAATAACTAAGCTTGACACCATTTATCTATAAGTGTACTAAGTTACGTCTGGAAAAGTCAGTTCTGATTCTACATTTCAAACGGGAGAGAAAGAAGGATAACAAGGTGTTGCTAGTTACTACTTCTTTATGATAATATGCTTGTATTCGTTTAATCCATATAGCATATTTATATTAAGCACATAATTAAAGGCATAATTCCTCGAATTCAGGTTACTGAAACGAGGCCCCATTCGGGATAAGACGGAATTTAAGGAAAGAATGGAAGGTACTGAAGGAGTTTCTTGAGAGTTTTTTCAGCCATTTAATTATTAGCTGTTGGAATGGGAGAATTAATTTGCATTCGAGAAATAAATGGTCAGTGGTTTGAGTGCCACTGCTAAAGGTACATAGCTTAGATTTGGAAATCTTTTTTTAAAACCATGTTGTAGTTAACGGGTAAAATGTCATGTATGGTTTTGAAGCATACATCTCTAGTGATGGTGTCTAAGAATTTATTATGCATGTTTTTCCAAATGTTGGGGAAGTTAAAGTCATATAAGATGGTTATTTTGGGTCCAAAAATTAAACTTTGTAGTTGTCGTTGATAAAATATTTTTTTGTAGGGACTTGACATAAACTGAAACCAGGATTACTTTTATGAAATTCTTTAAAAATTTTAATAAAATTGGGGTACATATTGCGTATGAGTAACTTTGTTAAAACCTAAATTAGGGATGAAAGATCTTAATTGTAAACCGACTCAATACCGTGCAAAATCTGTCCATTTGGCTGAATATTCATCGTCAAGTAGTTTTTGTACATGTTGTATATGTAGTGCTTGAATTTGTACGTATCAAATGGGTGATGTTTAAACCCCCAACACAGAGGGGGCTGGTACATATGGCTCTTGCAAGAGGTTCAAATTTAGAATTCCACAAAAAGGTGAAAATATTCCTAATTATTAAAATCTCGTAGAGTTTAGGTTAGACAGTCACGGTTGCAGTATACCAGATTTTATTGCATACTAAAAGATTGATAACGTGGGACATAGTGATGAGGGGTAAATTTCTGTGTTTCCATAGTAATAGTGTATTTGTAAGTTAATAACATTTTTATTCCACTGATCATCGTTGCTTCAATCATTACCAAAAAGAAAACCAACTATTGTTTGGTTGTTGATACAAGAAATACCGAAAGAGTGATCACGGCGGGTACGCGATTTTCCCATGAACATACCGTTAGATTTGCTGTCATTCACTTTAGCGCCAGAAGTACGATCGTACATGCAAGACCAAAATAAGTATCGATCGATTGATTTGTCCGTGCAATAGAAACCTGACTATCGTCCGCGTAAAGAGAGATCTTACAGGCCTCTGTTGCAGCTGGCACTTAAATACCACTAATTTCTGGGTCTTTTTGAATTTTGTTTGCAAAAGGTTCATAAACTATTACATATAAAATGGGGGAAAAACTGCAACCATGACGAACTCCTCTTGAAATTAAATAGGAATTCCAAATAAAATTGTTTACTATAACTGATTTACTAACATCGGTATAAAAAAAATTAAACTGAGATCGATTTTACAAAAGCGGGGTGAAACCCGAAATATTCCAAAGTTTTTAGCATAAATTGATAATTTACCCCATCAAACGCTTTATCCTGATCTAAACAAATAAATGGACATAATAATTTATTTTTGTTTTATGTAGTCACAAATGCTTCGTATAAGGTGACCATTGTCAATAATAGATCCACCCTTAACTCCACGTGTTTGATCCATGTGTATTATTTTGGACATAACATTTCCAAGTCGGTAAGTAATAACTTTAGATAGAATTTTGTAGTCTACATTTAATAAGGAGATAGGTCTCCAATTATTCATATTGTTTGAGTTTTGAGGATCCTTTCATAATAGCGTGATATAGGATAGTTTTTGTGAATCAGATTGTGTTTAATTCGAAAATCAAATTATATAAACAAACTAATGTGTCGCTTAAAAGTGCAACAAAAAAAAAATAAACCAACACGTAAAACTCTTTTGTCAGGCTGTCAGGTCCAGGTGATTTATTTGATCCGATCATAGTAAAAGATTTCTAAATTTTTGCTGTAGTAATTGGGCCAGTGAGAAAATGATTATCTACAGTGGTTAATTGAGGTAATCCAGTTAAAAATTCTTCAAATAATCCTTCATCAATTGTTTGTTTTAAAATGATTTGAATACAACTCTTTAAAACAATTTAAAATGTCGGCACTAGAGTTATAGATCGTGTTATTATATTCAATTTCATTGATGGTTTTCTGGGAGCCCTTCTTATGTTCTAATTGAGAAAAGAAATGATTCGGTCTTTCGTTATTATCTAAAAGTTTTGTCTTGTTGCTAATAACTGAGCTTATGTATTTTTCATTTTGTAATTGTTTGATGGGTATATGCAGTTCTTGTAATAGGGAAAAAGTTCATCATTATTATTTGAATGTTATCGCTTTCTTAGAGTTTGGTATCCTTTCTTCAATAGTTTCATTTTCGAATTTTTAATTATGGAAAACAGTTCGGAATATCGAATTATTTCTTTTTTGGTTTTAATTTTTAGTTCATCCTTTTCAATGTTCGACACTAGGGTCCTTTCTACGATGGAGACTGAGAGGGACCACACCAATAACTTACTGGAAAACTAGAATAACGGTTAACGAAAAACTTAACAAGATTCACTTGAAAGAAGCGTATACCAGAAGATGGAAGTCAACTCGTCGGACCGTTACATGAAGTGTGACGAGTTGACAGAGTGTATAAGACGTTGCTAACGAGCCTATGAACAGACCATTCTGTTAGAAGATCGTATCAAGTAACGAGCCTATGAACAGACCATTCTGTTAGAAGATCGTATCAAGTATCTGAATGACCGGTACATGGCAAGCACGACGAAAGCAGCTTCGTCATTTCCAATACAATTCTTGACTACGACTGGGCGTAATAAACAGTATCCGTTTATACGACTATGCAGACGGAAAAGCTGACCGCATCGTCGAGTTACATCGTGAGCTTCACCCCGAACTCGAAGAACATGGCTCCTCTAGCGACGACTCCCAAGGACATCCAGATGATGAGAATTAAAAAGACCTTGGTTAAGGACGACCGAAGGTAACTATGTGATAAGTGCTGCCAGGAAAACAAAGACTCTTTTCAGAGTCACAACAAAAATTTTGAAAATAATCCTTTCAATGTTGCCACAAAAAGAATAAAACTTTTAAACAGCCAACGCTATTAATATATATATATATATATATATATATATATATATATGTATATATATATATATATATATATATATATAGCAACAACAACATATATATATATACTATATATATATATATATATATATATATATATATATATATATATATATATGGTACCCGCGATAAGTAGTATATATAGATTTGGTATGTTAAATAGTATATATAAAATTGAGACGCACAGGATGTAGGAGATTTTAACGTAATAAATAGTTTGTCTTAACTTTAGACAATGACTGAAAGACTGGAATTGATATAAAATGAAATTCCATAATGCATATCACTAAAGTAAATTTCTTTGGCACATTTTATGTTCAGTTATATATTGCCATTGATTTATCTATCATCTATTAAATTCATTAGCTAGATCCACTCACAATTTAGCTTTAGGGAAAGAAGCCGTGATGAAATCTATCTTTTAATAATAAATTCTTTAATAAAAGCCCAATAGAAGATTAATAAAATTTCGCTTTTCAATTCCCGTTTTATAGAAATCAAGAATCAGTCATAACAGGGATGTTTAGATAAAATCACCCTTCTGAGAAAATCTTTTATCTCTGGATGAAGTGTAAGAATCCAGCTGTAATATCTCAACTTCCAAGACATGATTCTTTGATGTGGTTTCTTTCTTTTGCAGTAGTAGTAGCAGTGGCGTCACTAGGGTTGGTGTCACCGAGAGCGGTAACTGATGGTGTCACCCCCATGGACCTCCTTCCTGCAAAAAAATTCAAAATTTTTTATAGACAGTCATTTTGGTGTCACCCCCTCTGATGGTGTCACCCGGTGCGGTCCGCACCCCCTAGTGACACCACTGAGTAGTAGTAATAATAGTAGTAGTAGTAAAAGTAGCAGTAATAGTAGTAGTTGTAGTAGTTGTAGCGGTAGTAGTAGTAAAAGTATTAGTTGAGGTAGTAGTTGTAGTAGTAATAGAAGTAGTAGTAATAATAGTAGTGGTAGTATTAATAGTAGCAGTAGTAGTAGTAATAGTAGTGGTAGTAATAGTAGTAGTAGTAACAGTAGTGGTAGTAATAGCAATAGCAGCTGTGGTAATAGTAGTATTAATAGTAGTAGTAATAATAGTAGTGGTGATAGTAATAGTAGTAATAGTAGTAGTAGCAGTATTAGTAGCAATACTAGTGGTAGTAGTAGTAGGAATAATAGTAGTAATAGTTTTGGTAGTAGTAGTAGTAATAGTATTATTATTAGTAGTAGTAGAAATAGTAATGGTAGTAATAATAATAGTGGTAGTAGAAATAGTAGTAGCATTAGTGGCCAGCATTGACAACATACCAGCAGAGATCATTCAAGCAGGAGAAAGAGATAGTCACAGTCCTAACAATAATCTGCAACAAGATATGGCAGACAGGAGAAAGGCCCACCACATGGACTCAATCCCTGGTCATCGTGCTCCCCAAGAAAGGAAATCTACAGATAATACTAAAACTACAGAACCATCAGTCTAATCAGTCACCAGAGCAAAGTCATACTGAAGAAAATTCTCAACAGACTAAAGCCTTAAGCAGAGAAAATTATTGCTGAAGAAAGGAAGGAACACCACAGAACAAATCATCAATCTTAGACTCCTTTGCGGGGAAAACCTTCAGCATCAGCAGAATCTATACCACGTCTTTATATATTTTAAAAAGACCTTTCATAGGGTATGGCATGCGGCCTTATGGGCAACTATGAGTAAGTACAACATCAGCTCAAACCTGGTGCAGGTTGATGAACACCTTTATGACAAAACCACCAGCGCTGTCCTCATCAATGGCAACAGAGGAGATTGGTTTCGAACAACAGTTGGAGTCAGACTGGGATGTATACTGTCACCTACACTCTTCAACATTTTCCTGGAAAGGATCATGGAGGATGCCTTGCATGACCACAAGGGCGCTGTCAGCATCGGAGGAAGAACAATCACCAACCTTCGCTTCGCAGATGATATTGATGGCTTAGCAGGAGATGAAAAAGAGCTGGCAGACTTGATTGAGATCCTCGACACAACCTCCACAGCATACGGTATAGAGATTAGCGCCGAAAAAAACTGATGTCAAACAACACCAATGGCATCAGTGCAGAAATAAGGGTCAATGGACAGAAGCTGGAAAGAGTCACAAGCTTCAAGTACTTGGCATCAATTATCACAGACAAGGGCTCCAAACCAGAACTACTTTGCAGGATTGCCCAGACAACGGCAGCAATAACAAAGTTGAGACCAAATTGGAAAGATACCAACATTGCTCTTGGTTCCAAAATAAGGCTGATGCGCTCGATTGTCATATCCATCTTTCTGTATGCTTGCGAGACAAGGACGCACGCATCAGATCTTCAAAGAAGGATTCAAACCTTTGAAATGAGATGCTACCGCAAGATCTTGGGAATCTCGTTGTTTATTGACCATGTAATCAACAAAGAGGTCCACAACAGGATCCAACGAGCAATCGGACCCTATGATAACTTCTTGACCACTGAATAAGCGCAAACTGAAGTGGAACGGTCATGTCTGAAGATCATCTGAACTGGCAAAAACAATCTTGCAAGGCACAGTGCGAGGGTGCAGAAGAAGTTGGAAGACAACATTAAGGAGTGGACAGGCATCGGATTTAAAGATTCCTAATGGGCAGTAGAGAACAGGGAAAGATGGAGAGAATTGCTTGTAAAGTCAACTGCGCTGCCCAAACGACCTCTTGGGTTAAGGGATTGATGACGATGACGACGACGACGATGATGATGATGATGAGTAATAGTATTTTTAACAGTAGTAGTAGCAATAGTAGTGTTAGTTGTAGTATTAGTAACAGTAGTGGTATAGTAGTAGTAGTAGCAATAATACCAGTAGTAGTAGTTGTAGTAGTGGTAGTAGTTGTGGCATTAGTAATGATAGTGTTTGTGGCTGTGTTTGCATTATTATTATTATTATTATTTATTATTATTATTATTATTATTATTATTATTATTATTATTATTATTATTATTAAGTAAGCCTAGCATTAGACTATATTTTTGCGCTTCAAGCAATAACTGAATAATTTCTAGGTAAGAGTTAGAATAATAGAGGTCTACCGAATTTACCTTTGTATCACTTACATCTAACACTGAGAAACAACACTATTAATACAATTTATCAAGACAATCATGTTGCAGATTTAATACTTGATAGTTTCTACTGTCTCCTGAGGAAAAGAGCGACCTACCTCGTGTAGTCCAGAACTTTATTATAGTCAACAAAGTTAAGTGCACATACAAAATGTCAGAAACTAAATCAAATTGGCAAAATGTTTGTTATATTGTATAATCTTTAATCGCAAGCAGTTACATTTTGTCTTAAACGAGTGCCATTCCTTATATGATTCACAACATCAGTTCTCTTTCTTTATCGTTAATTCTTTATATGTGTGCCCCTCACAAGCTCCCAGCTATATAAACTGGTAATCAATGAAGAGCCCCCCCGCCCCCCAACAAGTGTTCGAAAATATAAAGGCTTTTATATGTTGGTGTTCCCTCCTATGATCGGTAGTGTTGAATATTCTTAAAAGAAAAACAAAAAGATTTTCGCTTCCAAAATTTATTTAAATTTGTATTCGGGGTTGATCTTACTAAAAAGATAATATTAGTCGGGGTTCCCGGGATGGTTCCCCCAACGTTCCCAAGTTTGAGATCAAGGGGTCCGTACTCCACGCCAGACACAAATGTATAACGCTGGGTATCTTCTCCCTTTTTTCATGTGACCTTTGGCAAGAAGGTCGCCCTATTGTCCTGTGCGAGATAGTTGCATAATGCTATTTTGTGTGTCTGCATAGTTTTCGTGTGAGGACGGCACATATATCAAATCCCAGTTTCCATGAGTTTGTCTACTGGCTTATTTAGTTATTGGACAAAAGGAAGTAACGTCCATTTTGATCTTCCCTCGTATATTTCACGATGTTTGGAAAATGGATGAATTCACATATCATTTTGAGAGATGCGTCTTGTGTCTTTCCTTCCCTCCCCCCCCCCCCAAAAAAAATAATAGGAGCATAAACTGTACTTCCGTGTGTATTTGGTGTTTGTGTATGCTATTTGTATATCCCATGTCTCTCCTGTTACAGGCCTCGCCTTACAAGGGCCTGGGTTTTCCATCTATATGCACCATTTTATCGACTTAATCAGTTTATTTTCGTAATGTAAAAGCTGAAAAGGAAAACACACATATACATACATACATACATACATACATACATACATACATACATACATACATATAATAATAAAAAATATATGGTTGGATTGTTCGTGCTTTAATCTGTACGTACGAATGTGTGCTTATTAGTGTGATGGGAAAACGGTTTAGTAATATTTTCGTATCCCAAGTTTGCCTGTGTGTATAGCTCACATTCTGGTAACTTTCTTTCCCAGGTTTTTCCATGGGCCTGTCCACATCGCGCAACTCCGTGTGGCATAGCCCCATAGCATGCGCACCTGGTACATCTCAAGGGTCGCAGATCGCTATCCCCGTCTGTAGGTCTTTATTTTACCTACTTGTACTATGTTAATTTTATGTTAATGTCACGTTGTGGGAGAAATTTGCTGATGTCCAGGTTTATGTATACTCATATTTTCTTATAGTTACTTCGTAGTGAGAGCACATAGATACGTTAATTCGTATTACCTAAGGTTTCGACTATAGACCCGATTTAGACAAAGAAACTGCCTGTCGGTTGTATAACCGTTATGCAACGGCCTGTTCACGGTTACTTCAAAAGGAATTCTACGTCCGAGTCAGGACGCCTTTGTTTGCTTTGCACTCAGTCAGCGATGTCCCGACAGGAAATTCAGTGCGACAGGTAAGTGAGAAATTACACAAGGACAGTTTTCAAAGAGACCAGGCCGTAGCCTTTAGGAACCGAGAGATTCAAATTTTGGGCGGAGTTTCCCGCGCAACCGAGACGTTATTTCAGCTATATTCATTTTGCAAAAATTAGTAGAGATCTGAATCTCGTAAGGTGAAGATCTCAACAAAGTTTGGAGCCGTTAGATATACTCCGACAGCATAAAGTGTGCACTCGTAAAAGGGAGTGATTCTGTTAATCATTCTTGAGAAGTAAAGTCTTGCAATGGCACGCACGAAACGAACCGCGCGAAAGTCCACAGGACTGACATAGGTTGCATAGAATTCAGCGCATATGCAAGAAAAGAATAAAATGAATAACTAAAATCATAACATTTAGAAACAATTTTAATTTAAATGTAAATATAACATTGGACAATAGACTATTGTATGCCAAGTACTGCCCGTGCAAGACGGAAATGCCGAGAAACAGGGACTTATCACAGCTGGAGAAATACTTCAACACGAAGAGAATAGACAAAATGAAGAATCATTTTTACATTGCTGCTATGAAAAAGGAACATAGGAGATTGACCTGTCTGAAATACCAACAGAGAAATGATCCACAATGTCCATGATAATGGTCATTCTAAACACAAGAAAAAAAATTTAACCAAGTTAGCAGAGAGTCTGAACAGAAAAGGAGATAGAGGATATATACTGAGGCCGAAAGCGAATGAACCATTTATACCATATGGGAAACGATCAATTGGAGGAGAAACAGCATTAGTTAAAGAACCGGAACCCATCATGAGGAAAATCAAAAAGAAAACAGCAGAACTTCATATATCGGATTTACATGCCATCAGAATATACAGTCGAACACTTTGAACAGAAATTCCAAACTAAAAGGGCTAGAATGGACACCCATCGGCGATATCCAATAGAAAAATGGAACCAGAATGCTAGAATTAGATAGCGAAAACCTCTACACGATGAAATATGTTTTCCTTTTACACGACATTTTGGTAAAGACGTGGCACACGCGACGTATATTCTATCGAAAGTAGGGGTCCCGAGTGGCCGAGTGGTCTAAAGCGCTTACCATTACGGATCATTGTCATCTCACATCTGTCTGCATGGGTTCGAGTCTCAGGTTCGGCCAATGTGGGTATGTAAGAAAGCTTCCCAGTAGCTTATCTTGTGTCGGTGGTTCTTTCCGGGGTTTTCCCGGGTTCTTCCTCTACCATTAATACTGGCCGCCATGTATAGCCTATATTGTGCTGAAAATGGCGTTAAACCCTACAACAATAACAACAACCATCGAAAATGCAACAATTGTGGAAAAGTAGGACACATGCTTAAGAACTGCTCAACGTAACACGAACAGACAAAACAAGGAACATCCCATAGCAGTGATCTTACGATCTATCGCAAGCAGATAAACAGCAACATAGAAAGAAAAAGATAAACAACAACATATACTGCAACAAACTCAACAACACAAGGAAGGAACAGGAAAAGGCAAATAACAGCAACAACAACCAAACGAGCAACAAAAAGAAAAACAACAACAGCAATAATAAGAGATAAACCGAAGAATCAACAATAAAAGCAAGAAGTAAAAGAACAACAACAACAACAATAGGTGAAAACTTAGAAACAAACCACAAACAACTCTAATGTTGCTGAAGTGACACAAACATCAGAAACAATGACACCAGACTTTGCAAAAATGACTGTAGAGAATCCAAGACTTAAGATGAAAGCCAAAAGAAGCCAAGAAACAAAAAAGAAGAAACTATTACCAGCTTGATTTTTAAGAAGAACTAGAACAAGAAGAGAAAGACTATTTCTCTGAAATCGTTATAAAATGAAAAGAATCACGGAGAAAAAATAAAGATCCGCAAGGACAAACTAGAAATAAGAAGAAGATCCGCAAGGACAAACTCTCTGCCAATTACACAATACATACAGATATACTAAAATTAAAATAGTAATTAAATCATTAAATAATACAAACATCATAACTTGCAAAGAATAGCATACACACTAAACCTTCTGGTAATATTACAGTTGGGGGGAGAATCCATTGGATGGTCTGTAAAGATCTGACGTGGGAAATCCTCTTCCCACCCCACCGCACCCCCCAAAAACCCACAACAAATGTAAAAGGGCGGGAAGGACTTCCTGTGAAATTCTAGTTTAGATTTGGAACAAGAGGCTTCTGAGGTAATGTATCTTCGCCCGAATTTGCCTCACTCTCCTGACTAGGGTAGAAGGATTAGTGCATTATTATGTAACCTTTGCTTGATTAGAAATTGAATCTTCAATTTTTTAGCGTGTTACGAATATGTAATTAAATTGATTGTGTGTTTTAAATTCTTTTTATGTTATTTTTGTTTCATTATATTTTATTGTAATGAACATTTTCATTGGATTTGGATCTCTTGGAAAACTAACTTGACCAGATTAGATTATAACGGTTACTTCAGTACTATTTTTAGATCATAGATTTCGTAAACATCGAGTGAAAGCGATTGGCTATTACCAAGGTCGTCTTCAGCCTACATGTTAGCTCTGTTGTAAACAGTTTTATTTTTAAATTCATTTCCAGCGTGAGAATTTGATTTTTAGACAGGGCTATTCTTGCCTACCTGATAATTTTCATTTCTTTTACTGCGCTGTTCAAGTTAGTGGTCACGTAACCTGTCACGTGAGCCACCATGTGATCTAAAATCGAGGCTAAAAACAGCCATTTTGCTAGTAGATTGATCAGTCGTATTTTAAACCTTCAGGGCTCAAGAGGTTTTTATTGTTCTTGCCAGTCTGTTCTGAAGTTTGTCTATTTTTGGAGATTTAATAATTCATATTCTCTAGAAAACAAAATAAGTGTTTTTCTTTATGGAAATTCTGGGACAAAGACGTTTAGTGGAAATTTATTCTGGACTTCTAAACAGAACATTATAAGTTGTGTTTCAACGAGGAATTGTTGCCATTTGTACAACGACCTCATCTGACGTCATCTCCTTCCAAGTTTGGAATTTCATCGAGATTCGAACTTGGATTCAATTAGAACTGATTAGTGATAGGGCTTATATTTTCCAATTATAGGATTAAATTTTGGATTATATTCACAAAACTGTAAGTCCTATTTCCTATTTTGACATTGTTTTCTAGGGAAATAAATTATTTTGTTAAAACTTACAAAGCTTGTTGGCTTCACTCTTTTCCTTTGTTACTTTTGTACGAGCCTACACATAACAAGAGAAAATTGGGGGCTTGTCCGGGATATTTGAATTTTGACTAAATATTTCAGAAAACTGTTTTTTGAAATTTAAATTCCCCTAGTTTTTAAAACCAAAGTACTATTTTACATTTTGTTTGAAATCTTTAGTGAAAACAACAGGCTTTCATTCACAGTGTCATTAAAAGTGGAGACTTTTCTTTCTAGCCTACTCAGGAGCAGTTGGATAGTCTTAAAAAAGATGAGTTGCTTGAACTTGCCAGAAAATAGGATCTTTCTGAAGCAAACTCTTCCTTGACGAAACAAGAAATTAAAAACATTTTGATTCAGCATTTGGTAGAGAAGGATGTTTTTGAGAAAAGTGTTTTGGCTTCGGTCAGTAAGTCTTTATCAGACTCTGACATAAAATTAAAGGAATTAAAAATGAAAAACAAAATGGAATTAGAGTTATGGCAGCTCGAGCTTCAGAAGGAGGAAAGAGAGAAACAATTGCGATTGCAATTTGAAAAAGAGGAGAGAGAGACAGGAATGAGAGAATGATAAACAAATGAAATTGGAATTTGAAAAAGAGAAGAGAGAGAGACAGGAAAGGGAGAAAGATAAACAATTACAATTTGAGAAAGAGGAGAGACAGACAGATGCAACTACAAAGAGAGAAGGATAAAAGGGAATTTCAAATTACAATGAAAGAAATGGAGCTGGCAAGTGAAAAGCGCATTTCCACTTCAGATGCAAATTCAAGTTTTCACATTCCAAGAATTATCAGGTTAGTGTCCCTTTTAAGAGACAAAGAAGAAGAGAAATATTTTATTTATTTTGAAAAAGTTGCTGAAAATTTGAAATGGCAAAGGGAGCAATGGACTCCATTATTGCAATGTGTACTTTTAGGCAAGGCCCGAGATATCTATGCATCCCTGTCAGTACAGCAAAGTTCTGACTATGATTTGGTTAAGGAGTGCATCTTAAAGGGTTATGCGTTAGTCCCTGAGGCTTATCGGCAAAATTTCAGAAACTATGAAAAGGAAGCTGGACAAACTTATGTTGAATTTGCAAGAGAAAAAGAGCAGTTATTTAAGAGATGGTGCTTAAACGAGAAAGTTGAACATGATTATGAAAGTCTCGAACAATTTGTATTACTTGAGGAGTTAAAAAGCTGTGTTCCTCATGACATTAAAACTCATCTTGAAGAGCATGAGATCGATACTTTGGAAAATGCTGCCCTTGCTGCTGATGAGTATTCTTTAACTCATAAAGTTCCTGTTGTAGGTAAATCCTTCACTCATCAGTCTACTAGTAGAAAGGTAGTTTAGCATAATACGACTCCTTCAAAAACTAAATCTGGCACAACTTCTAAAAATCAAGCTTCTGATAAACTTGATTCAAATTCCTTGTCTATTCCTACGTGTACCTATTGCAAGAGAAAAGGACACTTCATTTCTGATTGCTTCAAATTGAAATATAGGCATCAGAATCAAGATAGACCTATCCCAAATGCTCTTATTTCTAAGAGGTCAAGGTCACGGTCATGTATTGAAAGCAATACATTTGTTGGGTCTAATAAACCCCAGTCTGATTTTATTATGGAGAATTATGAACCATTCATGTCGAAGGGTTCTATATCACTCTTGGGTGATTTGGCCAATCCTATCCCTATTAAAAGTTTGAGGGACACAGCAGCTTCTCAGAGTCTTTTATTATCAGGTACTTTGGCTTTTTCTGAGAAGTCCTGTTCTAATGAGAGTGTTCTCGTTCAGGGAGTAGAGTGCGGCTTTGTTAATGTTCCTCTCCATTCTATAAATTTGTCAGAAAACTTAGTTTCAGGACCCGTGACAGTCGGAATAGTGTCTACTTTACCCGTTGAGGGCATTTATTTGTTACTAGGCAACGACCTAGCTGGAGACAAGGTTGTGGTTAATCCACTTGTAACTGACAAGTCTTCTTTGAATCAGAAAGTTGATCCTATTGAAAAAGAATACCCTGATTTATACCCAGCTTGTGCAGTTACTAGAGCTATGGCAAAGAAAGCTCTTGAGAATGATTTTGATAAGGAAAATATTCCTTTAGCTGACACATATATTGGTCAGGCATTTGATGAGGTCACTTTCACACCTTGTTTGGATCAATCGAAAGGTATCGATCACAGTGATCCTGTTTTAACTACTCATTCTCTTTTATCTAATCAGGGTGACAAACGACAATCACTTGTCGTCGAACAGGAAAATGATCCTGAGATCTCCTGTTTGTTTCAGAGGGCCATTAGTTAAACTGAAGCCACTGAAGTAAGTGTCTGTTATTTCATTAAAAATAGAATTCTTATGAGAAAATGGAGACCTCCCGATGTACCAGCTAGCGACGAGTGGTCAGTGAACTATCAGATTGTAGTTCGAAAATCTTACAGACAGGAAATACTTAGTTTAGCCCATGAAACTCCTCTGGCTGGTCATTTAGGGATAAATAAAACTTATCACAAGACCTTGACTCACTTTAATTGTCTTGTTGGCTTCACTCTTTTCTTTTGTTACTTTTGTACGAGCCTACACGTAACAAGCGAATTATTAACATGCAAGATTAACTTCTGTAGATTGTTGGATTGTGTAATTTACTTCGTTGCATCGTATTGCATGATTGAATTTCTTAGTGAATTGTATTAGAACTTGTACTTGCTTTGCTAGTTAATGAACATACATACATATATACACACACACACTATATATATATATATACCCGCCCGCCGCCGCATATATATACTATATACTCTTATATATATATATATATATATATATATATATATATCAAGAATTATGCAGAATTTGTCATTATTGGACATGTGCACATATAATTAGGCATTTGTACATTTCATGTGTCGTTATAATTCGTAGGGTAGGAAATCAGTGTGATTGTTGTTGATGATGAGAGTTTACTATATCGAGAAGTTAACAATTAGGGATGTGTATGCATGTATCAGAAGTCATTGATAATATTGTAATTGTTATAGTACAGTTATTGTAGAACCAAGCGTGTATGGAATATTTAGATGTGTGAGTTGACCTGATACTTTATTCGCCATTATTCCGATGAAAGGTCTGTGAGAGTGTGGTTAATTCTCCGGAAATTAGAGCAAGGAGACCAAATTATACGTCCCTTCTAATTTCACAGGAAACTTTCCCAGTGGGAGCGAGAGTCGACACCCGAGAATCGGAAAAGAAGACTGGTTGAGACCAGGTGGGAGGTTTATCGGGACGTAAGGAGTTGGGTGAAGGCGTAGTATTGTTAGGAAGCATGAAAGAGAGTTCCAGAAGTGCAAGGAGAGCACGGAGTCGAGGGTACCGGAAGTACCAGGGAGAAAAACGAGATGCGGACAGATGAGTAACTTAATCAACACGGAAGGGAAACACTCTCTTAATGCTGTAATATCATATCAGGATAGTAATTAGCAAGGGAATAGGCCACTGCTTGACTTTGTCGAAAGCATTATTTGAGAAGTTGTAGATGAAATATTTGAATACGTTGATAATTATTAAATTGTTATTCCTTTCACCTTGAGTCTTTTATACTATTAGACCATCGGCATTGCCGACTGGGGGCTCGGAGCAATCTAAATGTAAAATTGTCCGTCCTTCGCCTCTGTTAGAAATAATACCGTAGGAGGCACGTGTCAGTTAATTAGTGCGTTTTCCCATTTTGTCTAGTGATTCTGAGGCGTTAGTTCTTATATTCAGTTTTTCTTGTGTAAGGGGGAATATCAGATTTTTTAAAAACTTTCTTTTTATTAAACGTACTTCAGATATCATTGAGCTATGGTACATTTAGTCCAAGGAATGTGATTGAATAGATCCCACCAACGTACCCGCATGTGGGGCGAAATACTGGAGCCCATCTCTCACAGAGGCCCATTCTCTGTGGTGCCTGGAGTATGTTTTGCTTTTCAAATAATAACTTTATATATTCACAGGATAATAATTTTGATTCTAACCAGGTATAATATTTTATTTCTCTCATCCCCTTCTTGTGTTATAGTCTTTTTCATTTCATCTCTGTTTTTCATTCAGTCGGTGTATCCATTTGTAAAAGGGAGGATATCATCATTTTTGTATAAGTATACAATGGTGTTTCCTCCAAAGACCGTGCCAAGACTCGCAACACGTGAGAGAGGGGAAACCAGCCAGCGCACTGACTGGAACCGTCCCCTATGTAGGGCGGTTACATGGCTAGTATGTCCATCATTGTCCTAATAAAACAAAATTATTATTTTGTCCTGGATTTTCCTCATTGAGATATAATATAGTATTTTCTGGCTTTTAATGCCATGTATTTCCCTCCGCCGATATCAATTCTTTGGATAGTTTTTATGTCATAGTCCCTACCTGTGTAATCTGGGCCGCAGATCTTCCTATCATCCTATATGCGTATGCTAAACTGTTGGCATTTTTTTCCCCCTTGTTAGTGTTAGGGGGGCCTTTGTTTTGTCCTATTTTTTTTTTTTTTTTTTTTTGTTGTTGTTTGGTTATTTGATGTGTATATCCCTAAAAAAGATCAACAAATTGTTTCAGGTAATACAGCTTGAATGTGGTTGCACTGCAGCCTCTTTTCTCATAATGTATCTATGGGTATGAGAAGACCGGTATTATACGTATGCATAGAGGCAGACACGTGTGTGCACATATCGTTGCCGGCTTAAGTTCCTTATTACTAATTTAGATGAAAATAATGTTGATAGAAGTGCATTTGTGATGTGTTCAAAATATTAAAAAAAAAAAAATTGCTTGGAAAATAAAAACATATGTGACAGATGCGTATAGTAGTTTTGTATTACAAAAAAGCATCTTTTAATCTTTGCTTAAACCTTAAACCGAAAAATAAAGGAAACAACGGAGTAAAAAGTCTATGTAGGTGAGTAGTTTTTTATGTAGGTTTAAGGAAAAGAAGAAAATTAAAGATATGTCTGTGTCCCCCAACTTTTCCTGTCCTGTGCGTTATTGTTTCTGGGTTTTGTTGGCTTCGACACGTGCCTGTCTACCTCAATTAGAGCCTCACAGCATAGCCCTGCAGGATATATTCCTCTTACTTCCCACGAAGGGATTATATCATAATATTTTCTTTTCTTTATCTGGCCTATGGAGCCCCAAGCTAGTAATAAGTTAAGGACGGAGACCAGCACGTGCACAGGTGACACTGTCCTGTGTTTTGTATCAAATATAATGTATGACTGCCTAGGATACCGAGTATGTTAAACTCACAACCATATATATATATATATATATATGCATATATATATATATATATATATATATATATATATATATATATATATATATATATATTCAGAGAGAGAGAGAGAGACATACATACATACATACATACATACATAGAAAGAAAGAAAGAAAGAAAGAAAGAAGGGTCCGCTGTTGTCGTTATGAATAGGGAAGACTACATTAGTGAAGCAAGTAGACAACTAAGTGACGCTAGGTTCTACCAAAAAACTAGACCATGATCCAACACTGGAATATGCAAAAACCATCGCTAATATTATTGACGAGGCGTACCAAATCGGGCACATCGACCAGCAAATGAAAAACGACCTAAGCCCACAAAACCCAAGGGCAGGTAGATTTTATCTTCTACCCAAAATCCACAAACAAGGAAACCCGGGCAGACCAATAATCTCCGGTAACGGGCATCCCACAGAAAGGATATCAGAATATTTTGATCATTTTATGAGACCACATGTCCACAAATTACCATCATATCTTCAGGACACGACAGATTATCTCATAAAAAGCAAAGCAAGCGAACCATTACTGCCAGATACATTACTTGTTTCCTTAGACGTCACATCTTTGTATACAAACATACCGCACAACGAAGGGATACAGGCGTGTAGACAAGCATGGGAAACAAGAACTGTAAACAATCCACCCACACACTTCCTAGTCCAACTCCTGGAGCTTGTCCTAAAACTCAATAACTTTGATTTGGAGGTAGTTTTCTTCATTAAATTCAATGGAACCGCAATGGGTACAAAAATGGCCCCTTCGTATGATAACATTTTTATGGGAAAACTGGAGGGTCATCTTTTATCATCGGTTGAACTTGCATCATACCAGTGGTATCGATGATATAGAAATTAAGTGGCAACGTGGAAGAGAAAGTCTGGATGACTTCATATCATCCTTCAATAAAATTCACGGTAGAAATCTCCAACTCAAACCACGTTTTCCTGGACACAACAACCAGACTGGTGGAAAACAAACTACATACAGACATCTACTCGAAGCCAACCGACAAACACCAATATCTCCTCCCAACCAGCTGTCATCCAAAAGACTGCATTAGGAACATTCCATGTAGCCAGCCACTGAGGATGCGCAGAATTTGCTCCGACGATGAAACATTCCTAGAAAGGTCTGAAGAGCTATCTAAACATTTAATTTACCGAGGCTACGATAAAGACCTGATTGCGGAGGCAGCCCAAAGGGCTAAACAAACAAACCGCGATGACCTACTAAAATTTGGAAAGAAGGAAAAGGCTGATAGGATACCATTTATCCTGACCTACCATCCAGACAACCCCAAAGTAGGTAAAATCATCGCGAAACACTGGCCCATCGTGGAATCGTCGGACACTAAAGCTAATCCTTCCAAACAAACCTATAGTAGCCTACCGGAGACCAAAAAACCTCAAGGACATCCTAGTCAGGGCGAAGCTAACCCCAACCACTAGTCAAGACCACCCTAGTCAATCTGGCCCCTGTGGCAATAAAAGATGCAAAGCCTGTCAACATATGATAGAGACCAACACATTTACTAGCACAGTGACTAGAGAAAAACTAAACATATATGGTCCAAACAAAACGTGCAAAACAGAGAATGTAATTATCTCATCACATGTAAGATCTGTAGCCTTCAGTATGTCGGAGAAACTGAAAAGCTACACAAAAGGATCAACCTTCATAGATCTGATTGGATGACAAAGAAGCTGTACAGAAGCTCGGTCGCAGAACACTTCTCCTCCCCTGGCCACACTTTCAGTGATATAACACTTATCGCAATTGCTAACAACCCCAACTGGAGTTCCGAAACCAGGAAGGAAAAGGAATCTTACTGCATACGCCGCCTTAGAACATTGAAACCAAGCGGTTTAAACCAAGAAGACTAGAAAAAGACAGCCATGCACAAGTGGAATTATCCTTTGCAGCCGACACATTTTCTTTTCAAAACTTTTCTAAATTTTCTTAGTAGCCTTCAATTACTACTATAAGAATGAAATATCCGGGATATAATTTTCGCTTACATAAATGTACACAAAGTAATAGATGTCGCTATGGCTCATCGATTTCTAGGTTAATACAAATATTTTCCAGTATCCGCAACAACTTGATATAGGCTGGTTCAGACATAATACATTTAAAAGTTTAATTCCTGTAGAAACAGCCATGTAGAGTTTTGCAAACACAACGGTTTTTGTGTTTTATTTGTTTGTTTTGTCTATGTTTTGTATATGCCTTTGAAAAAGACTCATTAAAGAGTCGAAAGCGCTCAGGCTAGTTAGTTACTAGTTTTGCACTGTTCGTCGTCAGTTTTATTGCATTTATCTCAATCAATACCTGACACACGTGATCCCTTGCTGGCTCCAGTGCGCTTGAAAGGACTGTTATTCGCCATATGATTTGTGTTCTTTATATATATATATATATATATATATATATATATATATATATATATAGTATATATATATATATATATATATATATATATATATATATATATATATATATATATATATATATATATATATATATTCTTTATATATATATATATATTAAAACTGGATAGATAGAACGTGTGCGGTATGAATCTTAATAAAGTTTTTATTTCCATTGGGATATGTTTTATAACTGCATATACGTACATGTGTGCCCATACACTTACTTGCACACACACATTTATAAATTCGGTTACGCGGTAACATAATAATAATAATAATAATAATAATAATAATGAGGACTTTGTATAGCGCCTAATCTTTAGAAGCTCTAAGCGCTTTACAACATTTGACAACACTTAAAAAACATATATAATGATATGATTACAAAAATAAAAACAAACACCACGAAAGTAGAAAACAGAAAACATGCTGTAAATATTTAAGGTAAGGATACATTATTAGGTCTTTAAGTCTGTTCTTGCAGTTGAAATAGGTGAGTTTTAAGAGCGCTCTTGAATGAGATCACTGTGTCTTTGTGTTTAAGTGCAGTGGGCAATTCGTTCCACGTTGCTGGGCCCTGGTATGCAAAAGAGCGTTGTCCATATGATTTCATCTTCATAGTGGGAATAATGAGAATTCGAGTGTCAGAAGAGGAGCGTAAGCATCTTGCAGGTGTGTACACATGGGTGAGGTCAGATAGGTATGTTGGACTGGAGCCCGTAAGTGAAACGTGGCACAGAGAACAAATTTTGTGTTTAATTCTGGATCGTATGGATAGCCAGTGTAGGGTACAGAGCAGGGGAGAGGCGTGCTCTGATCGTGGTACTCTAAGAATGATTCGAGCAGCTGTATTTTGAACTTTTTGAAGTTTCTGAAGTAGATATTGAGACGAACCAGACAGAAATGAGTTACAATAGTCCAGTCTTTAAAGTACTAAAGAACACACAAGTGTTTTAGTGGCATCAACTGAAAGATACTTGCGAATGGAGCTGATTAGTCTCAGCTCAAGATATGCAGCCGTGCATATGTTCATGACATGTTGGTGCAACGAGAGAGTACTGTCGAGAGTGACACCGAGGTTTCGTACTGACTGTGTGAATTTAATGTTGGTGTTGCTGATATTTATTGTCTGAGGTAAAGGATGTGAATGAGAAAGTCTTTGTGTTGTAATCAGGATGGCTTTAGTTTTATCATCATTCATCTGCAGCTTGTTACATGTCATTCATAATTTCACATCGGAAATGCACCTCTCTACGCCTTGGATGGTAGCTTCAACTTCAACTGGATGGCTAGATTTGTATATTTGGGTGTCATCAGCATACAATTGGTGAGACACTGGATGATGATCTATGACACTTGAGAGTGGTTGAGTGTATAGAATGAAGAGAACAGATCCAAGAACAGACTCCTGTGGAACACCAGAGCATAGATCAACTGGGCTGGAGTGTTTTCCATTTGCGGACACAATTTGTGTCCTGTTGACCAAGTAGGACTTGAACCATAGTAAGGCCGTATCATGAATGCCAAATACATGCTGGAGACGGTGAAGTGATATATCATGGTCAATAGTGTCAAATGCTGCAGACAAGTCAAGGAGAGTGAGGACTGTAATCTTTCCGCCATCCAAAGCAGAGAGAAGGTCATTGACTACTTTCAGAAGAGTAGTTTCAGTACTGTGGCAAGGGCGATATGCAGACTGTACATTGCTAAAAAGACTGTTTGAATTCAGATGAGATACAAGTTGGGATAGAACAACTTTTTCTAAGATTTTTGACATGAATGGCAGATTAGAAACTGGGCGGTAGTTCTTTAAATCATTATGGTCGAGTGTTGGTTTCTTCAGCAGAGGCTTTACAATGGCAGTTTTGTAAAATGATGGGAATTCCCCAGTTGAGAGAGAGGTATTAATAACGTCAGTTAGTGAAGGCAGTATTGGATCCAAGCACTCTAGCAGCAGTGACGTCGGGATCGGATCCAGTTCACATGACTTTGGTGCACTCTTCATCACGATTGTACATACTAAATCCATAGAGACAGGTTCAAATGCTGCTAACGGTTGCCGCTGAAATTCTGTATCGCAGCTGTATGGTGACGACGAGTCAACTGAAATTGTGTTGTCAAGTTTATCTCTGATGGTTTGTACTTTGTCACGGAAGAAATTTGCAAACAGGTCCGGAAGGTCGACTAGAGAGAAGGTAGCTGGAAGTGGTGTACATTTGTTCTTTGACATCAGCTTGTTAGTAATCTCAAATAGCTCTTTGCAGCTGGAACTTTCCATGATTTTAGTACTGTAGTGGGCTGATTTAGCTGCATGGACTATGTTTGTGACATTCTTCTTAGCGGCATCATAGATCTGCTTATGAATAGTGAGTCTGGTGGAAAGCCAAAGCCTCTCAGCTTTACGGCGGTCTCTTTTAGCAGTGCGAAGCTGGTCCCTAACACTGCTATACCACGGAGAACACTTCTGAATTGCTACTCTGCACTTGGTTGCTGGGGCATGTTTGTCGAGCAATGAACGCAGGCAGTTATCAAGTTGTTCTGCTGTAGTGGGTAAGCTAGTTGTTAGGTTTGCTTGGATGTCATGCATTAGTTTGGTTCTGTTTATCATACGGAGGTTTCTCTTAGTAGCGAATAAAGGTGGAGGGTTAGGGACTGATACGTCAAGATGGCATATAATGCAGAGGTGATCTGATGAAAGTTCGTGGGACACCAGGGAGGACTGAAGAATATTATCATCAGGTCTGTAAAGAATCCAGTCTAATATGTGACCATGTTTATGGGTGGGTTGGCTAACTGACTGTTTGAGGTTGAAAACGTGAATGGAATCTAGGAGTTTCGATGTGCATGGGTTTCCAGGACAGTCAAGTGAAAGTTGAAATCTCCAAGAATAATCAGGTTGCCACCTATCGAATTTCCATACTCCAGGAGATTCGGAAACTGCTCCAAAAAGAGAGATTCTGTCAGCTTGTTTTTTCTACTAGGAGGAGGGCAGTAGAGGCAGAAAAAAATGGACTGACCTTTGTTCCAGTGCGAGAGTAGTTTGGACTAGTTCAAACGATGTGTGGTAGAAATTGAAAGTTGTTGTGTAGTTAAGACGGTTGATCATGGAGGTCTTTGCGATGACAGCAATTCCACCTCCGCGAGAGTGGCGGGGGAACGACTTGATGGAGTAACCGGTGGGTGTTAGATCCACGCACTTGGGTTCATCGCCTAATGTTTTTAGCCATGTTTCTGTCAGGAAAAAGACGTCGATATTCTGGTCGTTGATAAAATTAACTATTTCTGTGCGCTTTTCCGATGGTCCTACTGATTGGGCATTGAATAATGCGATGCGCAGTGGTATCTCTTCGATAGCTGACACAAAGGTTGACGATTTAATTGGAATTTGGATTAGGTTGTCTAAATTAACGGCCGAATTTTTAAATTTCTGCGCCGGAAAGGGCGAACGGGAGATAACTGGAATTCTTCTTCCTGTTCTACGCCGGCCAGCTTTGAAACAACGCTTCTTTTTTCGCTTCCGTTTACAGTTATGGAATGATGAATGTAGTCCAATATCGTTTAGTCCAGTGCACAATGTAGTGTGGAGAGCCAAGGAGTGGCCATTTAACGCAATTAATGAGGGTCCATCATTGCATAAACGGGTGGACTGACGAGTATCACGTGATGGCGGCTTGTTCGATAACAAAGGAAGCCGCAACAGTGGAGCAAGACAGCTGAGAAAAAGTCTAATTTAAACATACTGTGCTGTATTTAATGATTTGTTGTTGTTGTTGTTAAATCCGGCTATTGTTGTTGTTCTTTCTTAAACCTATTATAATGTTCTAAAAAATGATTATTATTAATTAAATATGAAAATGTACATATGCCTCTCTCTCTCTCTGTCTCTCTGTCTCTGTCTCTGTCTCTCTCTCTTTCAACGATCGTGGCAAGATACGGGCGAACATCTATACAAAGAAGAGGTAGTGGATATTCGTGTGTGTCCTTTTACGATGTCTCTAAACCTATGAATGATGGCAAAAGTTAAGTGAAACCGACCATAGAGAGAAACAGAGATAGAGACAGAGAGAGTGGGGGGGGGGAACGGAGAGGGAGAGGGGGAGAGAGAGTTTTATGGTCCGCAGTAATGTTATCATAGCAGAATAATCGCTTAGATCATCTGTAAATATATTAAAATATTTTAATTACGTCTTGTTGGTGCGCCATTTTGCTTAGTTTCTATTCCACGCTAATTTCCACGCGGCCGTACGTGAATGTCGGAACGTTCGTGTAAATGACTGCGCTAACCATGTGTTTGTAGTGTTCTACTTTCTTCAATAACGGTATCTTTCATGTTTCTTATATTGATTTAATGAATGTGAATAAAAATAGAAACTCGAAAAAGAAGACTATCAACTTATCAATCTGCAATGGTGATTGTAAATACCCACAAAAGGCACATAACTACATTTTGTTGCGGACACGCTCGAAAGGGATGTGGGGCGTTCATTCACTCGGTCATTACGCAATTGGCTGTAGTCAATCTTAACTCCATTCAAAGGGTAAATTTGTCTATTTGTATGAGATATGAATAAACTACAAGCACAGTATATACGCTGTATCATTAATATGCCACTGGTGGTACGATCGTTTCATTAAAATGAAACTAGGCAAGCCTCGTTTACTATTAATGAAAGATGTATACATATCGTGGCATATCATTGATAGAGGGAGTATATATATATATATATATATATATATATATATATATATATATATATATATATATATATATATATATATATATATATATATATATATATATATATAAGACGAACTATTGTCAAATCAACTTAAAAAGTTACAGAATTTACAGAGAGAGAAAAACAATTTTCCAGGACAACGAGAAAAATCATCATCGAAGATTACTAGAGAGAAATCAAAAAGATCTAATCAACAACCTAATGAATCAGCAGAGGAAATTAACTTCATCAATGCCAAAAACAAACGTGCAAGAACTAAGAATCACACACGAAATAAACAACAACCAAGAAATGAAAATGAAATGGAACAAGCATCGCCAACATCAAGAATAACCTATCAACCAAATCACACAGAACAAAATAATAGACCCATTCAAAACAATTTCATGAATGATCAAGCCAAAAACTTAATAGCCCCAGACACACAATAGGCAACCTATGCAGATGCAGTAAAAAAAAATGGGGCAAAGAAAATTACACAGGAATCCAACATAACCTAATAGCAGCAATGAAAAGACTAATGGAAACCCTAAAGGATCTGTTGCAAACAACACAAACAGAAGAAAGAATAGGAGATTTATTAGAATACAAAACAAGAACAGATGGAGGAAAGAAAAGAAAAGAAAAAAGGAAATCGAAAAAGAGGAAAACAAACTGTGTTAAACCTTTCTAAGGGAATTCTAAATAATAGTGATTACATTCTTCTAGGTAAGGGGTTATCATATTGTCCGAGAACCAAAGTGCATGATAATATTAAATTAGCAGAATCATTTTTCATTTATTGGTGTGGTCCCTTTCAGATTAACATCATCTGAGGGACCCCATAATGCCGAAAGTTAAAGGGTTTTTATATGTCATTGTTTCTCCAATGTGTATGTGCTATTTGTGTTAATTTTTTGTAAAAATTTTGATTTTATAAAATTTTGTAATAGGGTATATACACCATCCAAATCTGTTATCTTTCTCAAATTATTAATTTATTTATTAGTTATTTCCATAGTACCTTGTTTAATGAAGAGAAGTAGATTTTTAGTTTTTATTACTAGTCTAAAATTAGCTATCTTATAAAGTAACACGAGTTACTTAGTACATGAGTTGAAATCCAAATCACCTCCTGACGCACGTGCACAACGTGTGCTCTCAACTGGTGAGCCCTATGTGCACGTGCTGCATGCTCCCATTATCTCAAATAATTTCACATTATAAATAGTTGGTTTATGAAGTATCAATTATTAACGAATATTTTAGTCAAAGCAATTAAATACAACTAATTACTTGGAATGGTTCAAAATTTCACTTTATAAATAATTAATTAATAACGTTATTATTTTCCGATAAATATAGTGACATCAGTTTAACACAGTATGAATGCCTTATGAATGATTAGTAACTTTAATATTTCCTCGTACGAATTTTTAAAATTACATTTTTAATCTTTTAGTTTCATTTCAAAATATCTATGCACCTATTTTATAGTAAATTTAACAGCTGTAGAAGATACAGTAAAAGGCAAAGTGAGCAGTTAGAGAATTCTAGAAGCTGTCTGTTAGTCCATACTCAATATTAAGGTATTTCTTGATCTATTTATCATTATATCTCAAGTCTTGAAACAAAATCTGTATCACTTTTTCACAGGTATGCATAATCAAATCTTGAACTTAATTCATTTCTGGTAACAAGTCTATAGTCTGTATTATCTTAGTCTATTTAAATTATATCTCAAGTTTAGAACAAATTCAATATCACACTTTCACATGTATACACAGTTCGTTATCAAATTCAATTCCTTTGCCCTTATCCATTTTCTGAAAGCATGTCCATAATCTTTTTCCAGTTCGTTATCAAAAATTCAGTTCCTTTGTCTTTATCCATTTTCTGAAAGCATGTCCATAGTCTTTTCCGGTTCGTTATCCATTATTTAGTTCTTAGTATATGAATCCGTCCTTTCTCCCTGGCTCGTAGCTTCCATCACATCACTAGGATCACTGGAATCCACTTCACAGGAAGGAGTATCAGAAAACATCCAAGAATGGTCATTGAATGACAAACGCTAGAAACGCAAGTCCCTAAGTTTACTCATTTTTCAAATTCACAAGATCATTAAAATTAAAAGAATTTTTCTCACAATCATGCACATATTCACAATATGAAAGTAGTTTTCATCTACAAAATAAGCCCTTTTTCAATAAAAAAAGAGTCAACATTCACACCTTCTAGTGGACGAGATACATATCTCGATTTTTATATTGAAGCAACTAAAGAAGAAATTTTAAATAGCAATCCCAAAAGAAAACATTTTACAAACATATCTAAAGAAGAATTACATTCTTTGCGTAGTTTATCAGAAGACGAAAGTATTATCAAAAAAGCTGACAAGTCTAGCACCATATTAATAATGAATGAGGAAGATTATATTAAAGAAGTAGAAAGACAATTAAATGATGAAGTATATTATACAAAACTTTCCTATAATCCTTCTGAAGAAATTAAAGCAAAAATAAGCAAATGCATTAATGAAATCTCTATACACAATTGTTCCATATATGATGAATTAGATATCTTCCCCAAAAAAATATGCACACCTCAGTTTTAAATTTTACCCAAAATACATAAAACGGTTGATAAGTCACTACCTTTAGGATAACCAGGTAGACCCATTATTTCTACATGTAACTCAATTACAAATAATATATCGCAATATATTGATCAAATCTTACAACCACTGATGAAATCACTACCTTCATATGTCAAAGCTACTTTTGATTTCATCACCAAATTGAAATCTTTACCGAAACTAACTGAAAATTCACTCCTAGTTACACTTGATGTGGTTTCACTCTACACGAATATACCACACTATGGTGGTATCGAAGCGTGACAATATTATCTTGAAGAATTCGAATATACATGTAAACTATCAAAACATGTTTGTGATTTGATAAAACTTGTGCTCGAAAATAACTTTTTCAATTTGGTAATACAAACTATCTCCAAAAGTTGGGAACAGCAATTGGTAGTCATATGGCACCTTCTTTATTTATAGGGAAATTAGAAAATGACTTTCTAAATAAATGTCTCTTAAAACCAGATGTTTGGTTAAGATTTTTAGACGATATCTTTATGATTTGGAGTTATTCATTAGAAGACCATTATTATTTTATAGACTGTTTAAACAAATTACATCCAACAATAAAATTTACATTCAATGTGTCTAAAACTAAAGTATCATTTTTGGACGTAGAGGGCGTGAAAAATGAAAATAATGACATCACTACCATGGTTCATGTTAAAAACACGAATATTCATCAATATGTTGAATATTCTTCATGTCATCCTAAATCATGTAAAAACGGGACACCATATAGTCAAGCAAAAAGATATAGAAGAATTATTTCGGATGACACTGTTTTTAAATCATCTTTGACAGAGTTAGGTCAGCATTTTTTAAATAGAAATTACCTTATTGACATCCTTAATACTGCTTTTCAAAAAGTATATTCTCTTACGCAACTTGAATCTTTACAATATAAAATCAAAAATAGAAATGAAGATATCATTCCTTTTGTTAGTGAATATAATCCAAGTTTGCCTAATATAGGTAAGATTGTCAATAAATATTGGGATTTATTAAAATTATCATGTAAAGCAAGCGTTAAATCGTTACACGAAAGCTAACCTACACTTGCTTATAAAAGGCCTAAAAATCTTAAAGATTTCCTAATTAATTCTAAATTAGAAAAAACATTATATAAAAAGGGATCATCATCTTAATGTAATAGACCTAGATGTTCCACTGTTCTTTTATTAATGAAAATACTTCTTTCAATAGTAATAATACGAAAGAAACTTTTAATATGCGTTGTGATACTAATTGTGCAACATCAAATGTAATTTATTTGATCACATGCAAAATATGTGGCATCCAATATATTGGACAAACCAGTCAACAAATATCTAAACATGTGAACCAACATAGATCAGTCATTAAAAAAAAAAAAGAAATTATATCGATCAATCATTTTCATTTCAAGTTGCCGCACATTTTAACAAGAGTTCCCATACTTTGCAAGATTTTTCCTTTCAACCTATTGTTACAGTTGATTCTGAGATGGAACGTCTGCTAAAGGAAACCTATTGGATTCACCGTCTTAATACGGTATATCCAAAAGGTCTAAATTCTAAAACACTATACGACATTCATTAATCTAATTTTTTTTTTTAATTATGTCCCCTGTTTACAAATAGCTGAGACTATTTTTATATTATTCTAATTTACTGGATAACCTAACTAGTGGGAAGTATAAACTAATATCATAAAAATGAGTTCAATAATTCCTTAAAAATGAAAGGGCATTTTAAATTAATTCTGAATATATTAAGATTAATATTTATAGAATACTTATTTATTTTATGATTATAAGTATTATGCACACCATAATTTTTTAATAATTTTTATTATATAATTTGAGTTCTGATAAAATAGTGAACATTCGTCAATACTATAACAAGACATTATATATATATATATGTGTGTGTGTGTGTGTGTGTGTGTGTGTGTGTATTTTAATCAAATGTGTATTATACAAAATAAAAATATTAATAAAACTGTTTGTCTTTATTTATTCATAAACGGTTTATATTTATATGTATATATAGATAATAGGCATTTAAATAATATCAACGTGTGAATCAATAAAGTTACATAATAATGGAGGTACGTGTCTATGTGTCGTTTATTCTTTGACTTAATTTATAATATAGTTCATTTCATATCATAATCAATGAATACATCTAAAGTGTGTGTGTGTGTGTGTGTGTGTGTGTGTGTGTTGTTACTAAGTAACAAAAAAAAAAGCAAAGAAACAAGTTGGGTTTTTTAAACTGTCCAAATAATTTTATTACCAAAGTTATAAAATTAACATTTAACAGGAACTTAGAATAGTATTAGCTGAATCCACAATAATACTAACAATAATAATCCGAGTCATGAAAGGTAAAGCTGGTTACGATTCCAATATGGAACTTGTTACCTGTTGAAGTGAGAAACAACCCTTCAATACATAAATTTAAGGCCTACTTGAATTAAGATAATGAAACCACTCCATGTTATTACTACGTTGATGATAGAGTGTCTCAGATCATGATGTTAGACTAAGGACAAATTGTCGTAACTTAAACTACGATTTATATACCAAATCATGTATCTAATAATAAGTGTTACTCCCGCGGTGAAATTCAAAATGGAATAGGCTTTCTTCTAAGCTGTTCCAGATATGTATATCTTAGAGGTCAAATCCCATATCTTTAGCTCTTAAGTTTGAAACATTTTTATTTCGTGGTGCCTTGATTTACAACAACACAAACGAAAGGAACACAAATATAAACGATTACAGCTGTATCTTTCTCATCGAAACAAAATCTATCAATACAATGATGCATATGCTTTGCATATATCTTTCAAAATAAGTGTTGCTTTAGTTGTAGTTTAAACCATATTTTTTTATTTATTTGAGAAACGTTTTCAATGACATTTATAAAATATGATTTGGGGGATTAAGTAGAAAGCATAAGCTTATTAGCACTGTCTCTGTAACAACATATACAGTTTAACATCAAGGATCTCGATGCAGTCACCAATGGGTTTACAGAACGTATGCATTCTCTTACATACCAAGCATAACAATAAATAAAAACTAATTAATTGCGATCACATGGTTGTGAATTCAGTCAATCAATTAAATTTCTTAGTCTATAAAATATAATTTTTGCACAGCTAAAACTATTTGTATTGTTTTCTACCGTTAACACAGGGTTGCCAAATAATAACGTTTCAATGTTCGTGTATTCTCATTACATAATCGCTTAATACAAGTCAAGTCAACAGAATCTAATTCACTAAAATATTCTTGAACAATTAAATCGTATTATTTAAAGATAGCTCAAACAGTAATGTTCTGACCTTCTCAAGCTGTTGAACAAATCACCAATTAGGGCGTGTATGCTGGCTTTACAGGACATAAGAATTCCTACTTTCAGGTCATGTTTTTGTGACCTCCATTCAAGTTAATGTCTGGCATATTTGACCTGAATAGTTGTCTACCTTAGAGATCGGTACTGAGACATTATTATTATTATTATTATTATTATTATTATTATTATTATTATTATTATTATTATTATTTAAGATTAATATAATGCCTTTATTATTATTATTATTATTATTATTATTATTATTATTATTATTATTGTTATTGTCGTTGTTGTTATTACATCATTATCATCATCGTGGTAGTAGATGTTGCTGTCTATGTTGTTTATATTGCTTTTGAGTCTAGTTTCGCTCATCTGGTAGTAGTAGTAGTAGTAGTAGTGATAGTGGTAATAGCAACAGCAGTTGGTGTTTATGTTGCTTGCTTTAGTTTTGCTTTTTCTCTGCTTCATAAAAGTAGATACGGTAGCAAGCCTCATTATTCAAGGTTAATCATTTCTTTCAAGGATTATCTAGATTGAAAAAATAAGAAGAAAAGAGGAAATTGTTTTTGTTTATTTTGTCAGTTCATTTTCTTTTCATGAAACTATCGTATTCAAAATTGCAAAAGATATTTCAGCGTTTCCTGTGAGGTAAAGGGTTTTCTGATATAGGAACAATACTTTTAAGAATAATCTCTCACCTGCCCGAGATTCGAATTAAAACAGAAATCAATAATAATACAGTTAACGCGATTATCCATTAAACGTATATCTTACTATTATCTTCTGATTGCAAAGAAAACAATGAACACACAAGTTAATTACAAGTGTATAACTCAGATCTATTTTACCCCCGTCTTGTCAACCGTTAAAACAGGCTATATCGTAAGCTCATTATCACTGTAAATCACTTGGACACCTGTTTTGTAAGAAAACAATGGAACTTCATTGTTGTCACCTGTCAGTCTCTGAGCGGTCTCGAGTTGCTCCCGAAGCAGTAATTAGAGTAGGACCGAATCAATTACGCGAGTCATATGGGGATAATCCCCATTTGATTGAATCATATGACACTAATCTGAGACTTCTCAAATTACGTCTCCGACACTGTATATAAAATACTCAAGTGCGAGATATTGCATCATTTCACTCTTATAGGGGATATACTTGAAAACTGAAGTTGAAGGAAAAGGGAACACCATGACGTCACAGATTCCGACCAAGATTGTGGTGAAAAGCACCAGCAAAATGTCTCTTAGTGATCGATTTACACAATATCAGAAAATGCGTCCCCAGCCATCAACTGTTTCTGACATAAGGGCGAATATAACATCGGCTCAGCAGGCTTCAGAAGCAAATTGGCGACTTGCCCAGCAGTTAGCAAACAGACCATCGGTTCAGGCAGCTCTGGATAATCTTAATAAGATGTCTGTGAAGCAGCAGCTAGGCCCCAGTAATGTAAAAGCCCGCTTGAACCTTAATGCTGTGAGAGGTGGTGGTGGTCAGCGGGATGGCCTTGCAAGAGGCAGTGGTCATAGAGGTGGGTTAGGAAGAGGTAGTCCGTTTCGACGAGGCAGGGGTGGACAAGGTGGTTTAAGAGGCAGCCCCAGTGCAGGAGGTGCAAGAGGAGGAAGATTTTGGAGTCCAGGTGGAGACTTCCGTGGCAACAGAGGACGTGGACGGGGTGGAGTATCACGAGGTTGGCGAGATGATTTTGGTGGAGATCGCAGAGGTAGAGGAGCAAACCGAGGAAGAGGTGGTGGGCGAGGGAGGTTCCAAAGAGGTGGCAGAGGAGGGGTACGTGGGCGAGGGCGAGGGAGAGGAGCAAACTTGCCAATTTCCAAAGAAGAGCTTGACAATCAGTTGGAAGAATATATGTCAAACACAAAGGCCAACCTAGACCACGAAATTGATACATACATGGCTCACGCTGATAGTTGAAATCGCCAGCTAGATGGACAAAACATTCTTTTCGTGTTTTACAGATAATGTGACAGGGTATTACAAACTGGTTGTGTTGCTTGTATAAAAACTAGGAAGGGACATCTTTGGGACCTTTGTCCACCAATAAGACGATGATTTTTAAACTTTTGGGAATCTGCGACACGAACATTGAATTTGTTGCAAAGGTTTCACCTCTACATGTGGTTAAACATATTTAATTACTATTCTTTATTCATGTAGACCAGGTAGGATAAGCACTTAATTTCCTGTTTATTTTGCATTTCTTATTATATGCGAATGCTGAATGACGCGTCATGTTCACTTCTAGTTCTGTACTAAATTCTTTGCTTTCCTATCAAGCAGGATTGTCATAGAATTAATATGCAGTGACAATTTTGACAGAATGAAAACAAGGACCACTCTGTGGAAGTGGTTATATCTTTGGAGATCCCAATATCAATCGTATTCTTAAACCTTCCTCTGAATACCTGCATCATCATCAATTTTGAAAATCAAATCGAATTCAGATACAAAAATCAATTTTGATAGACGTTTTAGTTTCATCGGTTGTATATATATATATATTTATTATCATTGTCTTAAAAGTAAAGTTTGTTATTTTATAAAGGATGTCTCTATTTGTGATTTCGTCCAGGAATAATATATAATTTTCATGATATCCCCTTTTTGTAATACATATTTCTTTTTATATCATCTCTCTCTCTTTTTCATTTGCCTTGCTTTGT